>CAWUFW010019667.1:0-177843 GCA_963921515.1 Calotriton arnoldi
TTGTATCGTCAAATATGTGAATACACTGCACACAGGTTTCTCCAGCAAGTCCATTATCCCCAGAGTTAGCTTACTGTTATTACAGCCTAGAAATTTCTGGATACAAAATTATCTCTGCTGCAGGTGCTTTAACCCGTAAAATATTTTTAAATGCTGTCTGTTTGTAGCCAATTAAGTAAGCCAGGATAGATTTACTATCTGTGTTGCCAGTTTCTTTGGGGCACAGCTTAAAAAAAATTAAAAAAATTAAGTTGATTGGCATACTCGGCTCATCATATCTCCACCCCTCGTGACTTCACCCCATTTTGGTCCCAATTTATTATATCCCAGAGTAAATTCTGTTTCCGGCATTGTAACGCAATCGCATCTTTCAGGTTTAATACTCATGTTCCGGGTTTATTTTTCTAACGATATTATTTTCATAAATGTTTACTACAATTGTTCACGGCTTTGATTTTCGCACATTTCAGCCTGATGATAAAACACGAAAAACGTTTTTATTTCACTCTAGGAATTTTTCAGCTATGAAATATAAATATTAGAAGACACAGGAAATGGTTATTTTGTATTTTTCTGTTTGTCCTTCTGCTCCCTACGGTTCTTTGTTCTGAGCTTGCCCTTATCGGTCAATTTGTAGTTCAAATGGTAAAAGAATCCAGAGTTCACTAAAGAGAAGCTGTGCTGCGTGCTTTTGGAGTCACAGGATAGCGTTTGGTTGGAAACATACAGGCTCCCCACATCCCACATCCCCACGATGACCATGCGTGACACATTCTCTTTCTTTAGGCCCATATATGTCAAGCTGACCATACACGTGAGTCATTTGCAATCAGGATGTGAAGGCACAACGAGGCCATTGAAATGCGCAAATGGGCTGTGGTGAGAGATTGAAGGCAAACACCTCACCAGGCCCGAAATAGAAACAAAGGTTCACTCAGACCGCCCACGGAGCTGGGTGGTGGAAACTTCCGGGGTCTGCTTCTGCTCAAGAATGATTGTTAAAGTCTAAACTCCGATGAATGAATGGATGTTGTGTAAAGTTCCCAATCAACTCGTAGGCATTCTAAAACCTTTCATTGCAGGTCACTTGGTTTGAGGTTGTAAGCAATAGGCCATTGAAGGTGATTGTCTTTTGTTTTTCAAGATATAGAATGAGCATTCTGAGGGGCATATTATCTAGGAAGTGGCGGTGAGAGGCGTTAGCCTCCTTGGCTTAACGCCTCTCATCGCCACTTCGGAAACGCAAGGCTGCACCATATTACCAAGGATATGGTGCAGCCTGGCGTTTCCCCCTGCGATGGCGCGAAGTCTCACGACTTAACGCCAACGCAGGCACCCTTGCACCAGAGTGCAAGGGTGTCTGTGAGCAGGGAGGTTTGTTTATGTACATAAACATAACTTGGCATTTTGCTTTTTCCATGTGTGCTGCACAAGGCAGCACACAGAAAAAGCAAAAACGTGGAGAAATGAAGCATTTCTCCTCGTATCGCCACCTAAAGACCTGAATTTTCCTGGTCTTCAGTTCGGCGCTGCCACCTATTATCTGCCACCTATTATCGCCTCTCTTGATAATAGGTGGTAGCGTCGAAGTGAATGGGTGTTGCGGTGGAACGCCCACGACAACGCCCACTGCACGCCCCTTTCACGCTGAGTTTAGCGTGAAAGGTGCACTATTACCAAGGCAGCCTTAAGCCACTTAACGTGGCTTTTAGCGACGTTATGTGGTTTAACGCTGCCTTGATAATAGGGCGCTGACCCTATCGCCACCACAACGTCACTTGACCCTATCGCCACCACAACGTCACAAAAAGTGACGTTGTGGTGGCGATAGGGGCTTGGTAATATGCCCCAGATAGGGTCTTCAAAGTTTACACTTATACTGATTTCTAATTCATGCACTCATGTTTATATTTCAGTGTATTTCAGATAGTCACATACATTACTTCTGCATTCATGCACCCTGAAGTCTGGAAGTCTGATAAAGCAGATTATTACAATTTGTGAAATAACCATTTTGCCCTTCTTCTCTACTAAAAACAATGTGGTGATTCTGCCTGTGAAGTTCACATTGATGAATTGTCCTTTTGGTAACCATACTATTCATTTCATGCACGTTTGCTGCACGCATGAATGATGTCATTGCGCAAGGGTAAAATTCAACAAGCAGATGAGAAAGTGGTTGCAGCATGCGCCACAGAACAGAAACTAAGCGACAAGGTGAGCTCCGATTCTTAGAGGGTCGCAGGTGGTGGTAGTTCAGTACGATCAGACAGTGATGGGTGGGGTATGCTACCTCCCATTAGGCTTGTTTGCTATCCTTACCTATTCACAACCTACCTTGTTGCACAGCAACTCCGCTTCAGCCACGTATTGAGGCAGGGGAGGGGTGGAGTTTAAAGAGGTGGAATCGATTCTTCTGCCACTCGTTCTAGACTGCCCATTTTACATTTACAAGACAGCCCAATGGTGCGTCTGGCGGGAAGTTTACCTTGTGCCAGTCCTACACAGGTGGATCCCCTTCACTGAAAGGATCCTCTGATCAGACCATCGATTGGGTCTCTGTAATAAGCTCAAAGGCGTCCCAGGCCGACAGTGGTTATTTCAATGAGTGAACCCTGGTGCTTAATTTGTGCAGGGGACTTTTTGGGACCCGTACTTATTACTTGAAAGTCTCCTCTATTTCAGACATCCAACAACTTAAACACTGTTGTTCAAGCCCTTGTACTCTCACATCTGGAATGCGGCCTCCCTGGATCTGGATCCGTGGCCTTCCAGACTTCACATTTGCACCCCTTAAGGGCAACGTACCCCATAAGAGGGGAGAGAGGCCCTTAAGACCTATTTGTCCATCCTACCCTACAAAGGTACGTACTCACAGAAAGAAGAATAGGACTATTCTCTAAATGCCTAGCTGGGACAGAATTGCCACTGGGAATTGCAAGGCCTTACCCACACAGTGCGGCTTGCTTCATCATTGGGCATTCCCACTCTTAAATGCGTAAGAGTTCAAGTGGGCTACAACCACCACTTGTGGGAACAAGGGGTTTGTTTTATATATAAAGGAGACGTTGTAGTGCAGTTGGCATATTTGCTTATGAAATGTAAGCAATTTTGTCAATTTCAAGACTAGACAATGCTGTTGATTTAATTGCCAAATCTTTACTCTTGTCTCCTCTGCACACACTGCTCTCTGTGCTGACATACAGCCCTTTCTGCTCCCCGCCACTTGTGCTAACCAATGGTGTGGGGAACTTTGAAAGTTGTGGGGTTTGATACTTACCCCAAGTTCAAGTGAGCGAGCAAAGTAAATGAGCCCGACTTCTTCTAGGAGGACTCAAAGTGGGGGCTCTCAACCCCCAAAAGAAGGGTTTGGAAAAATGGGGTAAAATGGAGTATTTTGTAGCACAATTGCCACGCACATATAATAAAAATATATAGACTCTGAAAGGTTGCTCATGAAATATTTCTGTATGGTCCTTGTGTATGTTCCTTATGTATGTTCCTTGTGTAAGAAGGCCCCACCTTTCACAGGCACTAAACCATTTTTTTCCTAAATATTTTCTATGGGTTCATCCCAGCCTTTCAAGGATTACTAGTATTGTGGAGCCAACAGTTTGACATGTGTCTCTCGATGGCAACGATTAACTGCAATACGCCAGGACCAGCATATTGTCATGTCTGCACCCCAAATGCCAAGACTGCCTGCTTATCTCATGCATTACATACGGCTGTGCTGTAATTTTGCATTAGATCCCCATACCTCCAACATGCAATGGCTAGCTTTTTGCCTCGGGTCCCCCATAACATGGATTGCCTCTCTTGCATGAAAAATTACTTCCAATATGCAAAGGACTGCATTTTAACAAAGTAGAACATGTGCCATGGGTGGCTTTATCCATAAACCATGAATTTTCTCAAGTAAGCCAGGGCCAGCACTAGCCTCACAAGCAGAGAACACACTCCTTTTTTTTTTTTTTTCGAAGTTTTATTTAGCGCGAACTTGAACCGAAATCAGGTATCAGAGCGCTTTACATGAGCACCAGTTGCGTAACATGAGTACACATTCATTTTTGTTAGGCGGGGGGGATTAAGTGATTTGCCCAGAATCACTCCTCCCATTCACACATTGTGTGACAAACATGCACCTACTAACTCACACACACTCTCTGAGACACACACACTCTCACACAAACAAATACACTCTCTCAGACACACACACTCTCGCATACTCACTCTCTCATACTCACACCCACCTACCCATACATAAACACTGTCATTCACACAGTCTTTCCCTCATACTTCCATTTTCTAATTCACTTCTGTGAGAAAGACTTCCACTGAGTCTGTCTTTGGTAAAACAATTATCTATACACTATTTAAAAGATAAAACAAATGGCATGCTTGTTTTCAGTAATGATGTTAATAAAATAGTGCACTTCATAAAATAGGTGAACAAAGTTTGCATATGGATCAAGCGTAACAATTTTGGAAATGGCTTAGACCATTTTTTCAAATTTAGAAACATAGGAGCATATTTACAAGAAATGACGCATCGCTGCTTTGTGCCAGCAATGCGTCAAAACGACTAGCACTTCACTATGACAGAATCCTATGCCATGGATGCGTCATATTTACAGTACAGTGCACCACGGCATAAGGATCTGTATCCATAAAATAAAATTACATATCCACTTTTGAGTGCGGATTGCATCAAAAAAATACAAACACTGATGCATCAGTGGAAAAACAATGGCACACTTTACAAAAGGCAGTCATGGAGCAGAGCGCAGGCAGCAGAAACAAGGACAACAACCCCACCACCAGTCAGGATGTCCAGGCAAACTCCCAGGGGAAAAGGACGTCCAGCTTCAGTAAGGAGGAGAGTGACATCTTGATCACAGAGGTGACTCAGCACCAACATCAGCTGTATGTCACCTCCAAATTGCCACTAGGGAAGAAAGAGGCCATTTGGCAGTCCATCATGGAGAAGATCAACAGTGTGGGGCAAGCAAAGAAGATTGTCACTGAATGCAATAAGTGCTGGCATGATTATAAGTGCCGTATGAAGGGGAAACTGGCCAATAACCTGAGGCAGCAATGCAGACTGGAGGAGGGAGCCCAGCGCCCCAGGATGAGCTGGATGCCATGGAGGAGCGGGTGGCAGCTGTCACCTCAGATGAGTTGGTGGCTGGAGGACCAGGATGCAACACTGCAGCACATGAGGAACAACCAAAGCCGCAGGATAAAAATTAACAAGGAGAAATGTGGGCAAAAAAAGGTCATGTTGCTCAGTGCACTCAGCTATGTCCCAGTGTTCCACTGTGCTGCGTGCAGTGCAAAGGGCAGGAAGTTGGATCATGTCCTGTTAAAAGGCTCAGAAATGTCACTCACGCTGCCCAGTTACATCTTGCACAGCTCTGTAAAGCTCTGTCATGTTTCTCCATTCCATGTTTGAAGTGCAGCACCAGTCCCGGTCCACCTTTGTATAGTGGCACATCTAATTGATTGCACAAATTAGTGACTCATATACTACAATTTGACGTAGGGCAGCGCTGCATATCAATTTGCTGCGCTGCCCTGTGTCAAAAACAAAGGGCAGGAATGTGCCATATCTATGCCATAGGGTGCATTTCTGTCCTCTTACACTGTGCTGGTGCACAAATGGCTGCCTAGTGCCAACGCAGGCACCCTTGCTCCTTTGGTGCAAGGGTGCCTGTGTTAAAATTGGGTTGTACTTTTGCAGGAAAGTGCACACTTTGTCACAAAAACAACTGTCACCCTACCTCTGGGGAGGCGTAAGCTTTTGACCCATACCTAGGTGTACATATCCTTGTAAATCTGGAAATGCATCAAAACTCATGGATGTGCAACGCCCATGGTACGCCCTCCTAATGCAGAGTAAAGCAACGCAGCGACTTGTGCTGCCTTGCCTTACTCCATATCTACAACGTCATGAAAAGCCATGCGAAGAGGCTTTGTTTGAGATTGGACAAGGAAATAGTAGACCAGAATAAAAACACCACTAATTGTCAAAAAGTGTACTGATAACTCTATATTACAATTCTTCGAGCCACCGAAACGCGTCGACCAATGCTGTTCAGATCCTGCTATATGCAGTTGCTTTAAATGGTCGTGGAGATTGAAAACAACTTCTTATCTCCCACTCTCCAGATATATGCATTTATGAATGTGGTATGAATGTAGTTGAGGAGGAATGTATGTGAGGCAGTTTGTATGAATGTTCCTTTTTTTCTCTCTACCCGGGGGTTTATGATGTTTACACATGAAAATGTCATGTCATGTCATTATATTGTAACATTGTGTGTATATGTTTATAACATTGATTTTATATGTAAAAATATGTAAAAGAAAGTATAATTTTTTTTTGATAAAACAAAGAAAATTAATAAATAATGTGAAGATTTATAAAAATGATTATGTTTTTGGAGTTTGTTGTTGTTTAGTTCTACTTCAGCCCATGTTCAATTCATTTTCAATTAGATAAAAGAAATATAGGTCACGAGGGAGCGTTCTTAGATTGTATTGTTATTTTCCCCTCTTCTCCCTGACCTCAAAAGTTCTTGCTTAGAGGGGGTCCCCTTATCTTGCATAATGTAGACTCTTCCAACAGCAATGTTCATCTGACATGTGCTTGGGAGGTTTGCCATCTCAAGCCATGTTCACCTAACAATCCGCTCACATATACTCGAACAGACTATGGCATTTAGGACATGGGTCTTGTTGGAATTGGCCTTTTCCGCAGGGTCATCTCCCAAATTTTTGCCTTTTGCCTCCTATTTTTCTGACCATGTTTTTGTTGGCTATAAGATTCTGAGCACTTTACCACTGCTGATCAGTGCTAAAGTGCATATGCTTTCTGGATAAATTGTGACAATGATTGCATATCTATGATTGGCATATTTGATTTACTGGTAAGTCCCTAGTAAAGTGCACGGTGTGCGCCAGGGCCTGTAAATCAAATGCTACTAGTGGGCTTGCAGCACTGGTTGTGCCACCCACATGAGTAGCCCTATAAATGTGTCTCAGACCTACCACTGTAGTGTCTGTGCACGCAGTTGTAAACTGCCATATTGTCTTGGCAAGTGCACCCACATGCCAGGCCCAAACCTTCTGTTTCCTTACATGCAAGGCACCCCTAAGGTAGGCCTAAGGTACCCCCATGGGCAGGGTGCAGTGTATGTGAAAGGTAGGACATGTACTGGTGTGTGTGACATATCCTGATAGTGAAGTACTGTGTATTTCGTTTTTTACTATTGAAAGGCTATCTGTCCCATAGGCTTATCATTGGGGTTGCACTGTAACAATTTTACATGTGTAACTCGCAATAGTGACAAGAAGGAAAAATGGAGTTTAGGCTCTCTGAACTCAGAATTTATTAACGCACCTTTTGGTGAATGTGGTTTTTAAATTCTGTGTTTGAAAATGCCACTTTTAGAAAGTGAAGAGCAGAACTAGGACCTAGGTCCTAGACATACGGTGCACTACTAATGTTCACTCCTCAGAGTGTTTATCCAATTACAAGCCTAAAGTGAACTAGTTCAAAACAATCTGCGAACAAAATTATACATCACAAGCAACATTCCAATCTGTGAATTGTACATCAGAAAAATTATCATAGAGCCGATTGATTTCCAACTTCTCCATAATTTTATTGTTCAAACACGGATGCTTAATGAGGAAACCATTCCATGAGTGTTTAGATAATTTTCAAGCAGTTCCCACATGGATTATACAGGTCCCAATGCATTTCGGGCATAAACCACAGCCCTTCTTCAGGGGAATCTACAGACAAATTATGATCAAAATCAGAACAATCATATACATCAAGTGAAACATAACATAGTCTCGACGGCCGCTACCTTCCTTGAGGAGGACATAAGATTACACAATGAGTAAATTTCCTTCATTGAAAGCAAAGGAAGCAACACTATTTTTGCAACAATAGCAAGAGAGAGTAGAAAAAAGTGGTGAAAACGGAAACAGAAACCCTAGAGTAAAAAGAACAGTCCCTTCACCAAACGTGCTATCCCTATCAACTGAATCTGTGAAAAAGCCTCATACATCCTATGTGACCCCAGTGCTTGAACACCTGTCATCCACCTTTAAAGTGAACTAGCATGCAAAACCATGCATCGGTGATAACCTCACTTCTACTGCTAAAACATAAGTACCTCCACGCTGCACGCTCCGGTAACCAATACCGACTCTTGTTGTCCCGAAAAAAACTGCAAAAGTTATGTAACCAAAAAATTAATTGCATGAAAACCATGTACCTGCACATATCCCTACACAACACGTATTCGTCATACCACGCTCACTTGCCATTAAACTTCGGTTGGCGGTCAACCCCAACCAGTGCCCACTACAGCTATCACGTGTGTTCAGTACCACATTCAAATGAAACATCCCCCGGTGATGTGGGAGTGGCTCCAGCCGACGTGCAAACCAATCCGTCAATCAACAAGCGTAATATCTTGCTAAACACCAAGCTCCAACAGACAGATTACCAGAAAACCGAAAGCCACTTACTATATCTCCATGTAAGGTGCTGAGTGCACCCCCGTTACTCAGATCGTCGACTGTCTTCAGCTAGAACGTGAATTCACCCCAATTTCTAGTTGCTGCAGTCTTCATGCGTTTAGTCCGAAATACGGCTTGAGATCACCCCCGGATTGCGGGCGCGACTCCAACTACAAAGTAAATACATGAACCACTCTATCGTGTCCCAATCAACCAATTAAACGCTAACATCGTTCACCAAACCGCCAAGCCGCAAGATGACTCAACGTCCCACTCACCTAATCTCCACTTTCAAATGCTGGGCAAACCTGCTCTCCCGACGTCCAGGCAATGTATAGAAACCACCTCAGCTACCGCACCAAGCTAAGAGAGTGCTTCAACCACCACGTGTATTGTAGTTCGTCCTATATGGGCATGCTTCCTCCAATCATCACAGAAAGGAAAGTGAACACACCTCCACCAGACACAGAAGTAGAAAGAGGACAAAAGCACATTCAGGGAAAAGCCAAAAGAGGCTGAGAAACATGTCCGTCGTTGTTTGTGAGACCGATGCAATGATTTATTATCTCACTCGACAGCTTATACGCATCTGTACTTGAGCGCTTAACACAGCATGTCATGTCTCCATTAAAGTGAATGCATATTAAAAGGTACATTTCAGAAATATGTGAATTGTAAAATTTGAGAGTCCCTACTTGACATACATATGCCACATAAACACATGTGCTTCGTTGCCTGATATAATCATAACATATTGTGTAAGATATACTGAGATCGCATAAAAATGTTTGTTTTTGCAAGATAAATCTATGAACATCCACATTGGAATAATAGTGCTTATCTTATTCCATTACTTAATGAACAACATGCGCAACAACAGATACATGAAAGGTCAACCAAACACGTCATGAGTTCTCAATATTAATACATATACAATCCTAGCCACCACGCCCCGTGAATAAAATGAAACAAATGAAAAAATGAACCTGAGAATAACCCCCCTATTTTTCGGTGTGTTCTCCTACTCTAGTGTCAGTAACTACAAACTAAGAAACTATGCTGCTGAAAATAGATGTGAAGTGTGCCTCATCTTACAAAAAAAGGATAGTTCAAGCTTGTCATTCAGTCCCTTGGGCATGAGGGTGTCCAGAAAACGAATCCAAAAGCTCTCTTGTTGCGTCAAGAATATGGAGGTGTCCCTGTCAGTTTGACCCTTAATCACTTCTAAGATAGTGAACCTAAGTTGAGCGATGGTGTGATGGTTCTCATTCCAATGACTTGCTAGAGGTGAACTACTTGTCTTTGTTCTGATCCTGCTTTTGTGTTCCGTGATGCGTGTGCGCAAGGATCTCTCCGTTTTGCCAACATAGTACAGCCGACATGGGCACCTAATCGCATAGATGACATTCTGTGCATTACAGTCAGCCGTAAACAGTAAGTTGATGTTTCTCCCTGACCACAGGTGTGAAATGCTGGAGCCAGTCACCACGTTGTTGCAATGAGAACAATTGTAACATCTTTGCATTCCCCTGTGTTCCATTGCCTCTCCTGTGTAGGATGTCAAAAGAATCTCCCTGACATTGTGCGATCTCTTATATGCAAAAATAGGAGGATCCTTGAAAATGTCTCAGAAATCCGGTTCTGATTGTAGTAAATCCCAACGATTCAAGATTACCCTTTTAATCGCTAGTGACTGAGTCGAGTATGTTGAAACAAAAACTTTTCTTCTACTAGGTGTCTTGACCTGCTTCTTCAACAAGTCTGTCCTTGCCAGATCCTGTGTCCGCCTCTCTGCCCTCTCTACCACTTCTACAGGATAACCACGATCTAAAAAGTCTTTTTTGAGATCCCTTAACGTCGTAGCATGTTGTGCACTGTCCGAGGTAATTTGTTTGACTCTCAGAAACTGAGAAAAAGGGAGATGCTTCTTCAGAGACGGAGGGTGAAAACTGCTGTAAAGCAAAGCATTATTACGATCAGTTGACTTCTTGAATACTGAAGTTTTTACACTTGTGCCTTCAAGAACAATTTTGACATCCAAATAGGAGATACTGCGTTGGTCCATCGTAAATGTGAACTGGATGCTTGGATTCATGTTGTTGAGTAGTGTCAACCTCTCCTCCAAATCCTGACGTGTGCCGTACCAGACAATCAGAATATCATCAATGTACCTGCGGTAGAGTATCAGGTGATCAGTCCAGTCCTTATCCGATAATATGTGGTCCGCTTCGAATTTCATCATGAAAATGTTGGCATAGCTGGGGGCCACAGAAAAACCCATAGAAGTTCCATTCGTTTGGAGAAAATATCTTTGTTTCCATTTGAAGTAACTGTGAAATAGGCAGTACTGTAACAACTCCAACAAAAAAACTTTATTGGCCCTCAATTCCCCCTGTTGGAGGAGTGCCCATTCAACAGCCTCAATCCCTTCCGCATGTGGAATGGAAGAGTAAAGGGCTATTACATCAACAGTACACAACCAGATCTCTGCTGTGTCTGGTAAAACCATGTCCTCCAAACGTTTTAGGAGATGAGTGGTGTCTTGTACGTATGTTACACCAGCTTGAACGATGACCTGAAAAATAGAATCCAAATAGTGCCCCAGAGGTTAATGAATGGATCCACATCCAGACACAATTGGTCGAAAGGGTGGATTTGACAAGTATTTATGAATTTTTGGAAGCATGTAGATTGTTGGTCTGCGAGGATATCGTGTGAATAGAAATTCTGAGGTCTTTTCGGAAATCCATTCAATGTCTCTGGCGTATGCCAGTATCCTCTTGAGGGTGTCTTGAAACTCTCCTGTGGGGTCTTGGGTCAAAGGTAAATACATAGATTCATCCGACAACATCATTTCAACTTTACCTTCGTAGAAATTCCGATCCATCACCACCAATGCCCCTCCTTTGTCTGCTGGAAAAAACACCAGCGATTCATTCTTCCTCAATGACTTAAGTGCCACTTTATCGGTTCTTGTCAAATTCTGGTGTTTCATGGATGGAACTGGTAGCTTCGACAAGTCCTTCTTGACTAAAGTCTCAAATGTGTCAATCACCTTGTGTGTTGTCGATGGTATAAAGGTACTCCTGGGTTTGAATTCTTGATATTCCGCAACCTCTTTTTCCCCAGATCCATGTTCCACATTTGCAAAAAAATACAGAAGACGCAGCTTCCTCACAAATTTATATAAGGCGATTTCAGTATCAAAAGGCTTCATCTGAAAAGTGGGTACAAACGAGATCCCCTTGTCCAGCACCGCCACCTGTGGTTTAGTCAAGGGTGTCGAAGATATGTTGACCACTAGTGTTTCTTTTGGCTCCGGCTTGCACTTGCTGGTTCTGCTGAATCTGTGGCCTTTACGGGTTTTGCTGCGTCCGTCTGTACTGATGTTGATCCTGTTTGCGGGTTGTTGGCTGCTGGACTTATGTCTAAAAAAGAGACCTTGGGTGCAGCAGTAGTGCCTGTTGACAGCTCACTGACTGTAGAGCCAGAGTTAGAAGGAACTGGTGCCCTTGTAATCTGTGTGTCACTAATAGATACCAAACTCTCTTCAGAGGATGTTGTGCCTGGCTTTTTTAAATTGCGTTTCTGCGCATACACCTCTGCCCATGAGTACACTCCGTCAAGTCTATAGTCGATAGTATCCCTTCTAAACTTGCGAACCTTACGTTTGCGTATCTCCTTGGCATATATATCCAGTTTGGCATTGATCTCTTCCAAAGTAGATTGTCAGCTCTCAGTTTCCATATGTTGTATAAGAGATTCCTGCCAATCTCGAATTTCCTGTTCCAGACCTGCCAGAACTATTGATAGTTCTTCGACAATGAGTAGTATCAGATCCAAGGAACATTTATTGAGTATGGCATACCACTTGTCCATTAACTTCTTGTTTGTTTTAAACATCATAGGTTTGATGGCCAACCATAAACCCCTAGGTATCCTGCTTGCCTTGTGATACTGTATCAAGGTAGTGGCTTGCAATCTCTGGTTAATCTCCCTGCGCATAAGGTTCTCAAGTTGCTTCAATTGTTGAGTCACCGGTCCATGAGCTGCGTTTAATGTCCGGACCTCACGAATTAGGCCGTAAATGTCTTGTGCCTCAGATGCACTGTACACTTTTGTTTCAGCCTTGTTATCTGTCAAGTGTAAAATGTCTGCTTTCTGTGGTGATTGGAGGCAGCATGCCCATATAGGACGAACTACAATACACGCGATGGTTGAAGCACTCTCTTAGCTTGGGGAGGTAGCTGAGGTGGTTTCTATACATTGCCAGGACGTGGGGAGAGCGGGTTTGCCCAGCATTTGAAAGTGGAGATTAGGTGAGTGGGACATGAGTCATCCCGTGGCTTGGCGGTTTGATGAACGATGTTAGTGTTTAATTGGTTGATTGGGACACGATAGAGTGGTTCATGTATTTACTTTGCAGCGGGAGTCACGCCCGCAATCCGGGGGTGATCTCAAGCTGTATTTCGGACTGAACGCATGAAGACTGCAGCAGCTAGAAATTGGGGTGAATTCACGTTCTATTGAAGACAGTCGACAAACTGAGTAACGGGGGTACACTATTATTATTATTATTAGTTTATATAGCGCTAGAATCGACCCCCGAAGGGGTATCTCTGCGCTTAGAGCGGGCTGTGAGGGTGTAGAGCAATTCCAGCAGAGTTTAACAGGTGCAAAAAAGATTGGTCTTAAGCTGCTTCCTGAATTGCAAGTGATCCAGACACTGTCTTAAGGGCAAGGGGAGATCATTCCAGTAACGAGGGCCGAGATGAGAAAAAGCTTTTCCTCCTATTCTTGCCTTACTTACTCGGGGCACCACCAGAAGGTGTTTAGCACTCGAGCGGAGGGGTCTTGAAGGTACATAGGGCATGAATTTCTCGGAAAGACAGGAAGGGCCCAAGTTAAGTAATGCCTTATGAATAGTGCAGCAGATTTTAAATTTGACCCGTTGGCGGATGGGGAGCCAATGCAACTTCATGAGAAGGGGGCGGGAGGGGGTCCTGGAAGGGACGTTAAGGACCAACCGCGCCGCCGTGTTCTGAACTACCTGCAGTCTACTGAGTGAGGCATCATTAGCAGAGACCAGCAGGCCGTTACAGTAGTCCAGACGACTCAATACCAGCGCCTGGACTAGGGTTTTTCGGGTGGAATCAGGAAGCAAGGGAAAAACTCGGCGGAGCATGCCTATTACATGAAAGCAGGAGCCAGCTGTCTGAGCAACGTGCTCCTTCAGACTGAGGGCTTGATCTAAACGGATACCCAGATTTTTGACCATAGACCTGGGAGCAGGATAGGGACCCAAGTCGATCGGCCACCAATCTGGGGTCCATAGCAGGGGAGCCTCTCCAAAGAGCATTATCTCAGTTTTTCCCACATTACACTGGAGGAAATTATTTTTCATCCAGTGTGATATGGCTCTCATCCCATTGGAGAAGGCTAGCCGGACCGCTGAGGTGAGTTTATCAAATGGAAAAAGTAACTGGGTATCGTCGGCATATGATATGGGAATGAACCCATGTGTCCTCAAAAGATTGGCCAAGGGAGCAATATAAATGTTAAATAATGTAGGGCTCAGACATGAGCCCTGAGGTACTCCCTTGGTCAAATCTATAGGGGCCGAATGATACGAGCCTAGGTTGACAATCTGGGAGCGATCAGTCAGGAAGCTCCTCATCCATTGTAAGGCTAATTTTCTTAGCCCAACCTCTTCCAACCTTTTAATCAGAATACCATGGGAAACTGTGTCGAACGCTGCGGATAGGTCCAACAACACCAGAATCATAGAATGGCCTTTATCTAGGGTCATCCTGATGTTATCTGTGACCACTAGTAATGCTGATTCGGTGTTGTATTTGGGCCTAAAACCGGACTGGGACGGATCTAAACATCCTGTCAGTTCGACATAGTTGGAGAGGTGGGTATTAACATGTTTTTCCATTAGTTTGCTCAGAAAAGGGAGGAGTGAGATAGGGCGGAGGTTAGAAAGATCCGTCCACGGTGTTTTAGTGTTCTTACGAATGGGTCTAACCTGAGCAACCTTCCACTCCAGTGGTACATGGCCTTCCGTTAGAGAGAGATTAATAAGAGATTGCACCGAGGGGGACAGATGTTTAGCCAAAGACGGAATAATTTTAGCTGGAATATGGTCAGAAGGGGACCCAGACTTTATCTTGTGGATCAGTGATTCAACCTCTGCTAATGTAATTGCGGGGAAGTTCTCTAACAACTGAGAATTTGTTGGATTCAATTGGTCCAGGGCTATAGGGATCTGCTGCAGGCCTCCTATTGCGGTAATTTTTCCATAGATAAGCTCTATCTTTTGTACAAAATAGAGAGCAATATCATTACACAGCAATTGGGAGGGGGCCTCTAAGCTCTCACATGCCTTGGGGTTAATAAAGGACTGAAGGATCTGGTGCAGGGTTTTAGAGGAGTTGCCAACCTCAGCTAACTGAGCTGTTATGTGGGTTTTCCGTGCTATTTTTATATTTTTATGATAGCTGGACAGAGTGGAATAGAACCGATCTCTGTCCGCCTCATTATGAGAAGCACGCCAGATTCTCTCCAACTTCCTGCAGAGTTGTTTTTGATCTCGCAGTTGAGTCGAGAACCAGGCTGCCTGTGGGCGACTAGAATGGCTCAAGGAGGATTTCAGGGGTGCAATGTGGTCAATGGCTGTTAAAACAGCCGAATTGTATTTAAACAATGCTTCCTCAATATTGTCCGATGCAGAATTTTGAGGCCTCAAAAAGACTGTTTGAAAATTTTCCGCGGAGACTTTCTGCCACTGCCTGCGAGTATAAAATGTGGCTTGTTTAGGTATTTTAAGATCTATAGGGTCCTGAATAAAAAATTCAATGACTGAATGATCGGACCAAGAGAGTTGTTGGGGAGGTTCGCACTGAATCTTAGAAGAATTTGAAAATATGATATCCAAAGTATGACCAGCTATATGGGTAGGACCTTCATTAAGCTGGGATAGACCTAAAAGAGATAGGTCAGCCAAAAGAGTCTGTGCATCTGAGTTGAAGAGGCAATCACTGTGGATATTAAAATCTCCTAAGAGTAAAAAATTATTGCACGCGTTCACATACGGGGCTAATAGTTCAACCAGTTGTAGAGAAAAATCAGCTAGGGGTCCTGGAGGACAATAAATTAGCGCCCCTTTCCAGCTGGCCTGCATGGAGGAATCTATCCTAAAGACCAACATCTCCATAGTAGTATCTCCACGTTGGTCTAGGATAGAGACATTGATTCCATTGTTATGCACAATGGCGATTCCACCCCCTACCTTCATAGATCTGTCCAGTCTAACCATTTTATACCCCTCCGGTATGGCTAATGCTAAAGCGGGCACAGAGTGGGGTTTGAGCCAGGTTTCGGTTAGGAAGCCCAGTTCAGGTTGAACCGAGGACACTAGGTCCCATACCTCAACCGAGTGTTTGGGCAGCGATCGAACATTGCACAACAAATTTTCCCACCCCTTCCGTGAATTATCCACGGGAGTGTTCATAGCCTGACCAGGAGAGATATGATTTGTCTGAAATCGGCATACTCGGCAGGAAAACGGACCTTCTAGATAAGGCCAGATTTCTGTCCGACAGGTCAGGGATGCATTAGTCTGTAGTTTAATTAGCTCTTGTCTAGTATAGTGTATTTGCAAGGGGGAACCATGTTTGACATGCACCTGACCAGGGTCTCCGGCTCCTAGCGACGTCCTGGCGCAGACGGGCTTGACTTTGGCGCGCCTTCGGCACGCCGCCGGCACGCCCGCTGCACTCGTCCGCTGCGCGCTCCGTTCTGCATGCCCCTTTATGTGCAAGTGAGGGTGGGGACTAGACCACCAACCCTCAATTGGCCGGAAATGCCTTCCCTCCACACAATCGGGATTAGGACCCGCGGTGGACCGGGGAAGTGAACCGGAAGTGTGGCTCCGAGAAGAGACCTCACAGCATCAGGTATTTCCCTTGTAGTCTTTAAAAGTTTTAAAAGAGTGTGTACACCGGATTAGAACAGTTCAAATGACAATTAAAAAGTAATAGCAGCAAGCGTCATACAGCTAGCGCTGGGCAGTATCACAGACATACAACTACCTCACGCGCGTCCGCTGCGCGCTCCGTTCTGCATGCCCCTTTATGTGCAAGTGAGGGTGGGGACTAGACCACCAACCCTCAATTGGCCGGAAATGCCTTCCCTCCACACAATCGGGATTAGGACCCGCGGTGGACCGGGGAAGTGAACCGGAAGTGTGGCTCCGAGAAGAGACCTCACAGCATCAGGTATTTCCCTCGTAGTCTTTAAAAATTTTAAAAGAGTGTATACACCGGATTAGAACAGTTCAAATGACAATTAAAAAGTAATAGCAGCAAGCGTCATACAGCTAGCGCTGGGCAGTATCACAGACATACAACTACCTCACGCGCGTCCACTCAGCACCTTACATGGAGATATAGTAAGTGGCTTTTGGTTTTCCGGTAATCCGCCTGTTGGAGCTTGGTGTTTAGCAAGATATTACGCTTGTTGATTGATAGATTGGTTTGCACGTCGGCTGGAGCCGCTCCCTCATCACCGGGTGATGTTTCATTTGAATGTGGTACTGAACACACGTGAGAGCTGTAGTGGGCACTGGTTGGTGTTGACCGCCAACCGAAGTTTAATGGCAAGTGGATGTGGTATGAAGAATACGTTTTGTGTAGGGATATATGCAGGTACATGGTTTTCATGCAATTAATTTTTTGGTTACAGAACTTTTTGCAGTTTTTGTTTGGGACAAGAGTCGGTAATGGTTACCGGAGCGCGCAGCGTGGAGGTACTTATGTTTTAGCAGTAGAAGTGAGGTTATCACTGATGCATCATTTTGCATGCTAGTTCACTTTAAAGGGTGGATGATGGGTGTTCAAGCACTGGGGCCACATAGGATGTATGAGGCTTTTTCACAGATTCATTTGAGAGGGATAGCACGTTTGGTGAAGGGACTGTTCTTTTTACTCTAGGGTTTCTGTTTCCGTTTTCTCCACTTTTTTCTACTCTCTCTTGCTATTGTTGCAAAAATAGAGTTGCTTCCTTTGGTTTCAATGAAGGAAATTTACTCATTGTGTAATCTTATGTCCTCCTCAAGGAAGGTAGCGGCCGTCGAGACTATGTTATGTTTCACTTAATGTATATGATTGTTCTGATTTTGATCATAATTTGTCTGTAGATACCCCTGAAGAAGGGCTGTGGTTTATGCCCGAAATGCATTGGGACCTGTATAATCCATGTGGGAACTGCTTGAGAATTATCTAAACACTCATGGAATGGTTTCCTCATTAAGCATCCGTGTTTGAACAATAAAATTACGGAGAAGTTGGAAATCAATCTGCTCTATGATAATTTTTCTGATGTACAATTCACAGATTGGAATGTTGCTTGTGATGTATAATTGTGTTCGCAGATTGTTTTGAACTAGTTCACTTTAGGCTTGTAATTGGATAAACACTCTGAGGAGTGATCATTAGCAGTGCACCATATGTCTAGGACCTAGGTCCTAGTTCTGCTCTTCAATTTTGAACAAGGTGGTTGGGTAGAGCACACTGCAAATAGTTTGAATCCACTGTATACATTGCATTAGATTTGTTTACTTGAGTGCAACCCAGCTGTATTTTTTGCTTTCACTTTTAGAAAGTGGGCATTTTCTTACTTTACCATTCTGTGTGCCTCTGGTTGCTTGTGAATTCAGTATCTGGTGTTTGAGTGACAGGAGCTTGGATGTGCATTCACTCTAGACAGTGACTGAGGGGTTGAGGTGTGCCCTGCTTTGCCTGGGTGACTCATCCAAGGGCTGAATAGACCTGGTCTGCATTTATAGTGGTGGGAAAATTTTGACTTGCACCTTAATAGGCAGTGTCTCAGTTTTTCACAATGCTGTCTCCGCCCCCTGTGGTCATGCTGCACCAGGGAGGACAGGACTAGGTTAGACTGGGTTCATAGACCTTTATAGCAAATAGAACAATGACAATTTGGGGTATAAGTATTACACCTAAACCTCAGTACTTTAGATTACTTCCAGGAACAAGAGGACCCTGCCAAGAAGAAGACTGTGTGAGGAGCGCTGCCTTTTCTAAGTGAGGGGTGGGTTGGCCTGCAGTTGCTGCTTCTGTCTGTGGTAGAGGAAAAGGACTGACTCTTTTTGCCCTCCTGTGGTATTCTGCTTGGAAAGGAAATCTCCAAGGGCTTGTGTGTGCTGGCCTTCTGTTGGAAGTCTCAGGGATACTAAGAACTGTGTGAGGAGTGCTGCCCCTGAGGTATGTGGGGGTGTGTTAGACCTGGCTTCTCCAGCAGGTTTATCCCCAGACATTTTGCTTTTTGGCCTCCTGTGTTGGACCCTGTTTTTGCTGGTTTTATGACTCTGGGCACTTTACCACTGCTGATCAGTGCTAAAGTGCATATGCTCTCCCTGTAAATTGTTATGATGGATTGGTGTTTCCATGATTGGTTATTTGATTTACTAATAAGTACCTAGTATAGTGCACTGTGTGTGCCCAGGGCCTGTAAATCAAATGCTGCTAGTGGGCCTGCAGCACTGATTGTGCTACCCACACAAGCAGCCTTTCAAAGGTAACTCAGACCTGCCACTGCAGTGTCTGTGGGAAGTTGGGACTGCCATGTTGACTTGGCAAGTGCACCTACCTGCCGGTTCCTATTCTTCCCTTTTCTTACATATAAGTCAACCCTAAGATAGGCCCAAGGTACCCCTGTGGGCAGGGTGCTGTGTATGTTAAAGGTAGGACATGTACTGGTGTGTATGCCATGTTCTGGTAGTGAATTACAGTATATTTCGTTTTTCACTACTGAAAGGCTATCTGTCCCATAGGATAGAATAGGAATTTATTTATAATATCTT
This sequence comes from Calotriton arnoldi, assembly GCA_963921515.1. NCBI lineage: Eukaryota > Metazoa > Chordata > Amphibia > Caudata > Salamandridae > Calotriton > Calotriton arnoldi. Next base: position 19,427 of record CAWUFW010019667.1, read on the forward strand.
ATAAATATAACTTCCCAGTGGGACAAGATACGAAAATAAAGATTAGTATGCCTGAACTCAGAATCTAAAGATGCATCTTTTAGTAAGGATGATTTTTATATTGTGTTTTTGACAATCCCACTTTTAGACAGTAGGTATGTTCTTGCTTAGCCAACCTGCGTGCCTCTGCTGGTTTTCGGATTGACAGTCTGGCTTTGGAGTGACAGGTGCTGGGGAGGTGCATTCTCTCAGACAGCCACCAGGGTGCCACCAGGGTGCTGTCTGTCCTGCCTTTTCCGAATGAATCAGGGACGGGCTGAATAGACCTGGGCTGCATTCAGAATATTTATTATTTATTTATTTATTTATTTATTTATATAGCGCCTGAATCACCCCCGTAGGGGTATCTCTGCACTTGCGGACGAATAAGAGAGTGCTGATACTGTATGAGACGTCTAGAACAGGAATGTTTTCAAGGACTTTCTAAAATGGAAATGGTCCGTACACTGCCTCAGTGTAAGCAGGAGCGAATTCCAGTTCCGTGGGGCAAGGTAGGAAAAAGCCTTCCCCCCGGTCCTGGCCTTGTTGATGCGAGGGACTTTAAGAAGGGATTTAGAGCTGGATCGCAGGTCTCTAAGGGGAGTGTTTTGACTAAGCTTCTCCGCCAAATATGTTGGCCCGTAGCCATGCACTGCCTTATGGGTAATGCAGCAAATCTTGAATGTTATTCGCTTGCGCACCGGAAGCCAGTGCAGCTGCCGCAATAGCGGGTTCGACGGAGATGTATAGGGAGCATTCAGTACAAAACGCGCTGCTGTGTTTTGAACTACCTGCAAGCGATCTAACAAGGCCTCATTGGCCGATATCAGTAGAGCATTGCAGTAGTCAAAACGACTCAGGACTAATGTCTGAATAAGAGTCTTCCGTGTATGGTCAGGAAGAAACGAAAATACTCCGCTCAGCAGACTCAATACATGAAAGCATGAACTTACCGTTTGAGACACCTGCTCCTTCATGTTTAGACTCTGCTCCATGCGCACCCCTAGATTCTTTACTGATCCCTTCGAGGCGGGAGGGGCACCCAACTCCCCAGGCCACCACTCTGGTGTCCACAGCAGGGTGGCCTCTCCAAAAAACATAATATCTGTTTTCCAGGCATTTAGTTGGAGATAGTTAGACAGAATAGTGGGAGGAGTATTCACTAACACCTGAATAGGCCTGGTCTGCATTTAGAAAGGTGGGAGGAGATTACCCTTGCACCTGAATAGGCCCTGTCTGCCTTGGACAATGCTGTCTCCACCTCCAGCCGGGAAGCTAGACCAGAGAGGCCAGAACTAGATTTGGCTGAGCACAGAGCCTCTCTGCACCAAGAGAACAAAGGATTTTGCTGTATAAATATTGGGGCCCATACCCCAGTATTTTAGATTACTGCTGAACTAAGGAACCTGCCAGGAAGAAGGGCTGGAAAAGCTGTCAAGAGGAACTGCCACTTTGCTGCGTGCTCTGCTGCGTTGGCTTGCTGCTTGCTGCTTCTGTTTTGGGCAGGGAAAGGACTGGAGTGTACTTTCATCATCCTGCTGTTAGAGTTTTCTCCAAGGGCTTGAAGTATGGATTGCCTCCTTTTGGAAGTCTCAGGGATAGAAAAGACTTCAGAGAGAACTCTTTTGGAACCAAGAAGACTCCCAAGAAGAAGAGCTGGAGAAGCTGTGAGGAGAGACTACCACTTTGCTGTGTGCTTTGCTGTGTTGGCCTGCAGTGGGTGCTTCTGTCTTGGGCAGTGAAAGGACTGAACTGAACTTTCTACAAATTCTTTGTGTGAGTTTCTCCAAGGGCTTGAGGTAGAACTTGCACCCAGTTCAAGAAGACTAAGGAACAGCAAAGACTTCAAATTCATCTGTTACCAGCACTGGGGATTGTGTGTTTTGTACTGCAACAGAAGAAAAAGCAAGATTAACGAACCTTGGGCACACACTATACATACAAAAAACGGTTAGTTTCTGTGCAGTAGTTGTTTCTGATTAAACACTGACATAGGGAAGAAAGTTTGTTTCGCATGAATAATGCAATCATCCAAATATTTGGCGTCAGCAGAGATCTTTTATTTGTAGATCTTGTTCACAGTTCATGTAGCCAACACGTGTTTCGTCGGTTTAGCGACTAAGTGTTAAGGGGCCTGGCGAGTTGAGTCAGTCCATGGTTTCCAAGTGGGGAAGAAAAAGTGAGGCGCGAGAGTCCGATGGTCATGCCACGAAGAGAATGTTAGAGGGACCGCACTCGGACTCTCGCGCCTCACTTTTTCTTCCCCACTTGGAAACCACGGACTCACTCAACTCGCCAGGACCCTTAACACTTATAAAAAAAAAATGGATTGCCAACTATTACGCTACTGAAGATATAGCTCGATATCCTTGGACTATTTTCCGATAAATATATGATTATGATGATTAATACGGATACAATTTTTACTCCTACGAATTGATTATTATCTACCTAATTGGCACGGTATAAATACATCCTGTGTGGCTTACTGACTTCCATTTAACCGTGCCTTTTACCTGATCTTGCTCTACTGATAACAGCCCTGATGAAGTCGCTAAACCGACAAAACCCCAACACCAACATGGTTGGGTACATTCCTGCTTGTTCCAATTGCATCTTTGCCTAGTGGCACAAGTGTGGCCACATTGGAACTAGGTAGGTGCTCTTGCACTGGCACAGTTGAATATTTAGCATTTATATGTGTGATATGATATGTTCTAGTGGATATGATATGTACCTGTAGAAATTGAGGTATGCAAAAGAAACAATTGATGGACGGAATGCTGGACAATGCAAACATTCATCCCCAGTCACAAGGGTCTGGGTTTAATCCATCATTCTTTTGCTCACCAAACCACCCCAGTTTGGACCCAGCCATGTGCAAATCAGTCTTGACCCTGTTCCTTGTGGGAACAGTCCAGGCCCGAACTGGCAAGCCAGGTACTCCCTGGACCGGAAACAAGCATCCTGGGACCGGTTTCAGGGCATCACCCTTCATCAGCCAGGCTAGCTTGAATCCAGTGGTGTAGTGAGCACGGGACCCACGTCTGGGCATTCCCTTCCCACTTAGGGCGACATATGCGAAAGAAACAATTGATGGATGGAATGCTGGACAATGCAAACATTCACCCCAGTCACAAGGATCTGGGTTTAATCCGTCATTCTTTTGCTCAACACACCACCCCAGTTTGGACCCAGCCATATGTAAATCAGTCTTGACCCTTTTCCTTGTGGGAACAGTCCAGCCCGAACTGTCAAGCCAGGTCCTCCCTGGACCGGAAACAAGCATCCTGGGACCGGTTTCAGGGTATCACCCTTCATCAGCCAGGCTAGCTTGAATCCAGTGGTGTAGTGAGCACGGGAATCCATGTCTGGGCATACCTTTCCCACTTAGGGCGACGTATGCAAAAGAAACAATTGTTGGACGGAATGCTGGACAATGCAAACATTCACCCCCATTCACAAGGATCTGGGTTTAATCCATCATTCTTTTGCTCACCGCACCACCCCAGTTCGGACCCAGCCATATGCAAATCAGTCTTGACCCTTTTCCTTGTGGGAACAGTCCAGCCCAAACTGTCAAGCCAGGTCCTCCCTGGACGGGAAATAAGCATCCGGGGACCGGTTTCAGGGTATCACCCTTTATCAGCCAGGATAGCTTGAATCCAGTGGTGTAGTGAGCATGGGACCCACGTCTGGGCCTACCCTTCCCACTTAGGGCGACATATGTAAAAGAAACAATTGATGGACGGAATGCTGGACAATGCAAACATTCACCCCCAGTCACAAGGACCTGGGTTTAATCCAACATTCATTTGCATATTTAGATTGTATGAGTTGGAATGTGTTCCCATGCACATACTATGTGCCTCACTTAACAGTCATCAGACTAAAAGTAAACTCTAATATCCTCCACAGGTATGAGGCGGTACAAACGGGTAGCTGTATGACACACACACCCACACAGTCATTGCACACTATTTACTTTAGCACACCATTTTGATTGTGGTTGGATGTTTGACAGTCATTACACTGCAACAGAACACATTATCATAATCTGTCCAAACTGTTCCAAACTGCTATCTTTGTTTGGTGTCTGTCTTCCCAATGGACAAGCATTTGAGACAGGCTGTTGGCATACACACAATTTTTATTTACAAGATGTTTCCCAGTGCTGTTTGTTATACATTGCTACATACCTTTGTTGAGTGCCAATTACTACCATGCGTGATGTGAGTATTTTGACGTTTACAGTAACTATAAAGTGAGATTTCTTTCTATATTGGTAGAGTTTATACATTATTTGTCTTTTTATTACACCTTTTTCATGTAGTCCTTATATTTTTCATCCCTTGATCTGGCTCATGTATCTGCAAAGAAATGCTGCACAATTTGGTCTCTCAGCCGTGTCCCAGCAAGTGAAGATACATGTTGCTCTTGGTCCTCATCTTCCTCGTTATCATCCACTGGGCATTCATGATCCTCATTTCCTTTGCACCATGGGAAACAAGACCACACACATATGTTGTGCAAAATGCAGCACGATAGTATGATTTTACATACCATAGGGGGATAGTACAACAATCTCACCCTGGACATGTTGAGAAAGCAAAAGCATGACTTAAGGACTCCAAAGTCTGCTCCACTATGGACCAGGTGCTGCTAAGTGCCTAGTTGTACCTCTGCTGGGCATTCACCTGGGGATGTGCATGTGGGGTCATGGCCCATGGCTGCCAACAATATCCTTGGTCAGCTGAAAAGACAGGAGGGGAACAATCAGTCAATGGTCATGATAGTTGATGTGCCCACATTCATGTACATTCTGTTGTGTTCTGAATGACTCATACACATTCCAAACAGTATGGGATACGTCCTGACATTGTTTGTCATACACACTCTTTCATTTTTGGTATGATTGACACTCTACTACTCCTACAAGTATACTGGCCTGTGTGATACACTCACCATATCTAATACTTGGGCTTGCCGATGCCATGAACATGGTGAATCTTTCCTAGTATGGACAGTCAGTTAGCCATTGAGGCATAATACATGTCAGACTTTACCAAATTTAGGCAGGGCAGATGATGTTCTCTCATTCATTCACACATATTTTGATGTGACAGTAGTAGTAGTCACTGTTGTTCATTGGCTACTGCCATAGAGAGATTAGTGAGCGCATGTCATTTTGGGACGATATTCTACACATGGCAGTACTGTGTCCACTGTGCTGATAGTACACAAGGGGAGAGATATGTACGAGTCTTCCATTGCAGAGTGCAACTGGTCAACTCTCAGAACTGCACTGCCTCACTGAATGAGGACAGTGTAAGACATATTTTTCAACATGAGGCAGTGTCCTGGGTTTACAGCCTGCACGGATCCCACGGGTTTGACACAGTGTCGTACGCAGACGACACACAACTACTAATCACCTTGGATGCGGATCCATCCGACACTAAACTCAGATTCACAAACTGCATGGTCCATTTCAGCACCTGGATGCAAACCAACCACCTCCAGCTTAATGCTAGTAAAAACGGAGATCGTCCACTTCGGGAAGGCCAAGGAATACTGGTCTAGTGACTGGTGGCCTCAGAATCTTGGCCCCTGTCCGTCCCCCAAACTTGCAGTTCGCAACCTAGGAATGATGATCGACAACAAACTGTCCATGAAAGACCATGTTAACCATGTAGCAGGCAGTTTGCTATGGATTAATGCGGAGCCTACGGAAGGTTTTCCAATGGATCCCACTTGAGTCAAGAAAACCGCTTGTGCAGGGCCTAATAATCAGCCGACTCGATTGCGGGAACGCTCATATGGCTTCCATTAACGAAGAGCTTCTCATTAAACTTCAGGTGCTACAAAATACCGCCACCAGAGTAGTACTAAATCTACCGTCACGGTCCCCGTTGGTTCCAACTTTGAGAGCCCTCCACTGGCTTCTCAACAGGAAACAAATCCGTTTTAAGATCATCAGTCTAGTACATAAAACCATGCTTGAGAATGGGCCTAGCTACTTGGCAAAAAAACTCAGCTGGTACCTGCCCAACAGAACCCTTAGATCAGGAACCAAGTATCTCCTTACTTCTCTTAGGATATGTACCGCCAGGAACATTGGGAGATCATTCTCACATCTCGCACCTACTTTGTGGAACGCACTCCCCTTGCAGTTACGCATGGTTACTGACCATCGCCAGTTTCGTAAAAGGTTAAAAACCTGGCTCTTCTGATCACTTTTTCCTCTTCTGCTGTCGTTTCCACCTCCCTTCTACGTTTTTAGCTAGCGCTTTGAGACCCTTGGGTGATATGTGCGCTTAATGAAATCTTGTGACTATGACTATGTGACAATGGCAGACAATGGGCAGCATCGCAACAAGACAGGCACATTATATTTATGGTGGATGTGTGGCTGCGTGTCCTGTGAGCTGTACTTTGTGCACAAGGGTCTAACTTGCTGCACAGTCAGTACCCTTGGAGGACTGATGGAGTAGGTTTGCGTGGCACAAAATGGAGTGCACATTGTATGACAGGTGTGTAGAAATGATGACCATTGTAATTTTCCATTGCAAACATGACCTGGGGAGGGCCAAATGTTTGAAACAGTTTTCATTTTCACAGGTATTGGAAACATGACATGCCTCATAACCATGGGAGTTACCTGTGGACACACAGACAACAGATATGGTTTGTGTATTGACTCTCTGGCTTTGGAGTAACAGGGGCTATGGAAGTGCATTCTGTTTAGACAGCCACTTGGGGAGGTGAGGTGTGTCCTGCCTTTCCAGGGTGAGTCAGGGCTAGGCTGAACAGACCTTGGCCGCTTTCAGAGTAGGGGGATGAGATTTCTTTCACACCTGAATGGGCCTGGTCTGCCTTGGACAATGCTGTCTCCGCCTACTGCCAGGCAGCAGCACCAGAGAGGACAGAACAGGTTTTGGCTGGGCAAAGAGCTTCTCTTCCACTAGAAAAAAAAGGAATTTGTGCTGTAAAAAGTGGGGCCCAGACCCCAGACTTTTAGATTACTTCTGGAATTCAAGAGGAACCTCTGCAAGGAGAAGAGCTGGGAGAAGCTGGAGGAGAAGTACTGCCCCTTTGCTGTGTGCTGTCTGGGGTTGGCCTCCAGTAGCTGTTTCTGCCAAGGAGAGAAACTGTGTGTGTATCCTGCTTGACAAAGTATCTCCAAGGGCTTGAGGTAGAGCTTGCCCCATGTTCAAGAAGTCTCAGGAACAGCAAAGACTTCACCATCCCTCTGGGCACCATCTCTGGAACCACTGGTTTCAGTTGCTGCAGAGGACAAGGTAAAGGGAGCAAGCACATTGTAGCCACTCCCGCACCGTGAATGCTACTGTAATTGCACTGACCAGCACGTCATCTTTCCCGGGTCGTCCATGGCACTGTCTGACGGTCCGCCTGAATTCGCGGACCGCGACTCGGCCGCATTTGAGCGATGGTCTTCAATTAACATACAGCACATTTCCATTATCGCGCACCTCCACTACCAGCATTATTGTACCACGATTCATTTTCCATAACGGGCGATGCCCTATTGACGCAAGTCGCATCTACATCAGTACATTGATATGCCCAGTTGGGTTTTCCCAAACAGGTTGGCCTAATCTCTTTGTGACAGGCATTTCCCTTCTCAGGCATATATTATAAGTCCTGATGATGATCCCCATATTTCACTGAGGGATCGAAACGTCGTTGACCGAATTGCACCATGACTATTATAATTGTTGTATTGAGATTTAAATAGCATGGGCATGATATAAGTTGCTGTGGTGCTATTTCAATAATTATGGCACCTCTTTCTAAAAATGTCTGAGTTCGTTATATGTAAATAATTTTTGTGTCCACCCTGTTCTTTTTGTTTTCCTCTCCAGCCACTCCTTTTCCTTGCGTTTTCTAAAAACATTAATTAAAATTGTCATGCATTTGACCCTATTTTAGGTCTCTATAGAAATCATTTTGTTTTCTACAAAGAATATTGCATTTATTTCTTTGGCAAGGGACCTTTTGTTCCTTTATAAGCAGAGGACAAGAGCAGCTGACTCTGTCACTGAGTCCATCGCTTGTTCCGTGTCCTGAAAGCACTGCAGAAGGCACTGCCACACTTCGCACCGCATCCCTGGTCTCACCGACGCCGCTGGGCGACCATCACCGAGCCGCTGCTTGCACTGTGTCCTGTGGGCACTGCCCTCCGCACCGCCTCGCTTCAATCTGCCCAGACCTCACCGACTCCATTGCTGCTGGCCCGAACATCAACCGGCTCCATCGCCTGCACCCTGACCTGCCAGCACAGCATCAAACACCGCCTCCCTCCGCATCATAGCTTTGGTCTCACCAATGCCATTGGATGACAGTCACCAAGCCGCTGCCTGCACCGCGCCTTGAGGACACCGCACGCTGCACCACTTCCACTTCACCCCGCAACCACGACGGTTGCCCCCGACCGACTCATACCAACGGGATCGGCTGCAACGAGAAAGGTACTGTCTATGAGTCTGTTGACGCTACAACTGACCAGTACCGACGCGGTCATCTGGAACTGTTAGACTCTGTCGTTTTCAGCATCGCAGTAGCCCCGGATGGAGCTACCGGCTCAGAAGAACGGTGTTTTTAAGCTATTTCTGCAATTTACAGGTTATTTTGCAAAGTACCTATTTTTCCAGTATTTTATGTTGGATTTTTGTCGTTTTTGGTTTTGTTGGTTTAGATAAAGATTTGCTATTTTTCTAAACTGGTGTGGTGTCCATTTGTAGTGTTTTACTGTGTTACTGTATGCATGTACAAATGCTTTACTCACTGCCTCTGAGATAAGCCTGGCTCGCGCTAAGCTACCAAGGGGGTGAGCAGGGGTTATTTTAGAAGTGTATCCCCTTACCATGACTAGGAAGAAGGGTCCCTACTTGGACAAAGGTGCAAACCATTGCCAACTAGAGTCCCCCATTTCTAATATTAGTGGTCAGCAGTGAGAATCCGGACTTGCATTTGTGCATTACATACAGTATTTGGTGTACACTGCTAGTATAGTGCAGACCATTCCACAACCACATGCCACTGGTGAACGTTTTCTTTTTTGAATTTTTTGCATCTTGAGAACTGCCAATTTTCTCATCATGACCAAGTCAGCATCTATTGCATCTATTGACATCAAATTTGAAGAGGATAGGGTGGAAACCTACACTGTGTCTCAACTAAAAGCCATCTGCAAGAAATGTTAAATCTCTGTAAGAGGATTCACCAGGAAGGAGGAATACCAAAAGGCGTTGAGGGCCTGGTTGGAATCCAGAAATGCCAGTGGGCAGGATGAGGATCCTATGGTGGAGGCGTAGAATTTGGATGGGCAGCAGGAGGGGCTGTTGAATCTGCCAGGGGGGAGGGTACCTTCCAGAGATGGCAGCAGTGTGTCTTCAAGAGGCCTGTTTCCAGAGGAGCTGGAGGACAGAGAGAGAAGTAAAGTGCATACGGTGGAGCTCACAAAGCTCAGGTTGGGAAAGGAGGATAAGGAATTGGAGTTGGAAAGGCAGACATTGGTTGTAGAGGAAAAGAGGATGCTCTTAGAGCATGAGCGAGGGTTGAGGGAGCTAGACATAAAAGCCAAAAGTGTGGAATCCAGTTCCAATGGTGGCAGCTTGTCATCAGTGCCTGAAGAAGGTAGAGTGTACATCCCCAAGAAGGTAATCAAAGATTATGTGAAGAGTGATGACATTGGTCAGTTGTTCAGGGGGTATGAGGTAGCAATGAGGTCCCAAAGAATCCCTAAGAGAGACTGGGGGAAGGTTTGTGGATCCACTTCATGGCAGAAGGGAGGGAGACATTTCTAGCCTCACCAGATGAGGAGAGAATGTGTTATGCTCCTATGAAGGAAGCCTTAATCAGGAGATACGGCTTAACCCCCGAACAGTACAGGCAGATGTTTAGGACCTGTGAGAAGCTTGAGTCAAGAACTTGGGTGGAGTATGTTTCCTATTTTTGCAGAGCACTGGATGGTTGGGTGAAGAGTAGCCAGGTAAATGATTTTCAGGGGCTCTATTATCTGATGGCATGGGAGCACTTGTCCACTAATTCTTTTCCAGAGCTACGCCAGCATTTGATTGAAAGTAAGCTGACTGACCCCAGGAAGCTTGGTGTGGAGGCGGATCACTGGGTCAGCACTAGGGTCCACAAATGGCATGTGGGAGACTCCGTCAAGGGTGGGCAGGGTCCCCAGCAGAAGAGTGGGGGGACACAGGTAAAAAAAAGGAGTTCCAAAAATGGCCCCAAAGTAATTCCCAAGGGAACCAAGGGAAAGGTTCCCAGCCCCCGGTGAGAATAAACCATGGGTCCCTTCAGGTAAGCCTGCAGAGAAGGGTCCCCGCACGTGTTATGCATGTCATCAGTTGGGTCACTTCATTAGGGATCCTAAGTGTCCTAAGTATACACCTGCACCTACTGGTGCATCGCCCAGTGGGTTGACTAGTGTAGCCTTGAGGGAGGAGTTGGGTTTCCAGGAGGGGTGGGAGCCAGCAGAGTTGACCTTGGTCTCACTAGGAGACAGTGAGATGGTCCCAAGGACCCACCTGCCCACTAACATTAAGAATTACGGGCAGTGGGTGACCATCAATGGCCATAGGGTGCAGGCTCTGAGAGACACTGGAGCCAGTGTGACAGCTGTCAGTTGTCAGCTAGTGTCTGAAGAGCAGGTGGTCCCCAACGTACTTTACCTAGTAGTTGCAGCTGACAACTTAGAGTGCCTCTGTAAAGTGGTACAGGTTCCCTTTGAGTGGGGGGTGTCTCAGGTCCTTGAAGGAGTTGTGAGTCCAGCAATGCCTGTTGATTGTCTGCTTGGTAATGATCTGGAGAGTTCCCCTTGGGAGAAGGTGGAACGTATGTCTCATTTGGAGATGTTGGATCTGTCTGAGTGGGTGTGCGTGATCACTCGGTCTATGGCAGCCGGTAAGGGCAATCAAGAGGACCAGGAGCCTGGAAGAATGGCCAAGGTGTCTGCCAAAAAGATAGAAGGCAGGGGGCATGGGAAACTGACCCCTGAAGTTCCCACGGTCCAGGAGGCGGCAGACCTTTCAGCGGATGCTCTGGAGCCTACAGTGGAGCAAGTGACCGAAATAGGGGACCTGCCTGAGCTGACACATTGGCAGCAGGAAGGGGTCCCCTCCAGGGAGGAATTCTGCAAGCAGAAGCATGAATGCCCTTCTCTTGTTGGTTTGTGGCAGCAGGCTGCAAACTAGCCATCAGGCAGTCAGTCTGGGTCACATAGATTTACTGGGAGAATGGTCTCCTGTAGAGTGAGCCTACGGTTGTTGAGCCTGGGTCAGCCCATGTGCTGGTGGTACCCCAGCGCTTCAGAGCCTTCCTACTGGGTCTGGCTCAAGATGTGCCTCTAGCAGGGCATTTGGGGCAAGACAAGACCTTTGAAAGGGTTGTCACCCACTTTTACTGGCCTCGATTACTCAAGGATTCTGACACTCACTGTCGGACTTGCCAGACCTGCCAGGCAAGTATTAAGAGTGGGAGGAAGTGCAAGGCTCCTCTCCAACCTTTCCCTGTCATGGGCACCCCCTTTGAGAGGGTAGTAATCAACATTGTCGGGCCTCTGGACCCCAAGACAGCCATGGGCAACAGGTTTATCCTGGTCTTGGTGGACCATGCCACCCGGTACCCTGAGGCTATCCCTCTCCGAACCGTGACGGCCCCCGTGGTAGGTCGAGCATTGATGGGGATCTTCTCCCGTGTGGGATTCCCCAGAGAGGTGGTGTCTGACCAGGGGACCAACTTCATATCCAGGTATATGAAGTCCCTGTGGCAGGAGCATGATGTTACCTATAAGTTTACCACTCCTTACCACCCCCAAGGAAATAGGCTGGTTGAGCGATTCAACCAGACCCTGAAGGGCATGATTATGGGTCTTGGTAAACCCATGAGACGTAAGTGGGGCATCCTCTTACCATGCCTGTTGTTTGCTTACAGAGAGGTACCGCAGAAGTCCTTAGGGTTCAGTCCCTTTGAACTCCTGTATGGGCATCCTGTAAGAGGACCTCTGAGTCTGGTCAAAGAAGGCTGGGAGAAAGCTCCCAGTAAACCTCCCAGGATGTATATAGCTACATGCTGGCCTTCAGGAATCAGACTAAACCCTTCAGACAACTCACTCAGGCAAATCTGGAAGCCAGCCAGGAAGAGATGAAGCGGTGGTACGATCAGAATGCCACTCTGATCGAGTTTCAGCCTGGCCAGAACGTGTGGGTCATGGCCCCAGTGGACCCTTGTGTGCTCCAAGACAAGTGGACTGGGCCATTTGAGCTTGTGGAGCGCAAGAGTAAAGTCACCTATCTGGGGGACTTGCAGTCTCCCAGGAACCCTTTGTGGGTCCTACATATGAACCGCCTCAAGCCCCACTTGGAGAGGTCCGAAGTGGGCATGCTCCTAGCGACAGATGATGGAATGGAAGAGAAGACTGAGCCTCTCCCTGACCTCCTGTCTGCTAAGGAGCATGATGAGTCACTGGACAGTGTCAACCTCTCCTCCGCCCTGACTCTTGAACAGCAGAGCGACTGCTGGCAACTGTTGGGGCAGTTTGCTGCTATGTTCTCCCTGACTCCTGGTGTCACTCAGTGGTGTGTCCATGATGTGAACATTTGGGACAGTCCTCCTGCAAAACACTAAATTTACAGGTTGACTGACAGGGTCAAAGCTAGCATCAAGGAGGAAGTCTCCAAGATGTTGGCTGTAGGGGTGATTGAGCCCTCCAACAGCCCTTGGCCCAGCCCAGTGGTCTTGTCCCAAAGGTTGCCGCACCGGGTGCCACGCCAGAACTCTGGTTCTATGTGGACTACTGAGGTCTCAATTCAGTCACCAGAACTGACGCGCTCCCCATCCCCAGAGGTGGTGAGCTCATAGATCGGTTGGGAGCTGCCAAGTACCTCAGTACACTTGACTTAATGTCTGGGTACTGGCAGATTGCCTTAACTGATGGGGCAAAAGAGAGGTCTGCATTTTCAAAACCAGAGGGGCACTACCAGTTCTGGGTACTGCCCTTTGGGTTGAAGAATGCCCCTGCCACCTTTCAGAGGTTGGTCAATCAGGTGTTGGCCGGGCTGGAGGATTTCAGTGTGGCCTACCTGGATGACATCGCAGTGTTCAGTACCACTTGGGAGGAACACCCGTGTCACCTCTGGGAAGTGTTGGCGGCTCTGCAGAGAGCAGGCCTCACAATCAAGGCCAGCAAGCTCCAGATCAGGCAGGGACCGGTGGTGTACTTGGGACACCAGATAGAGACCAACCAGATGGAGCCCCTATAACCAAAGAATGATACCATTCTGGCTTGAGAACCCCCCCAAGACCCAAACAGAGGTGAGAGCCTTTCTAGGCCTCACCGGGTATTACGTTTCTCAAGGTATTTGGCACCATTGTTGCCCCCTTGACTGAGCTGACTTCCAGGAAGCAGCCCAGGAAGGTGAACTGGACTGACACCTGTCAGAAAGCCATAGATGCCCTGAAGACTGCCATGTGCACGACGCCCAAGCTCAAGGCATCCAACTTCTCGCAGGAAGTCGTGGTGCAGACAAATGCTTCAGAGCATGGTGTGGGAGCTGTGCTCTCACAACTAAATGAGGAGGGCCTAGACCAACCCGTAGCTTTTATTAGTAGGAGGTTACTTTCCCGGGAACAGAGGTGGAGTGCGATTGAGTGTGAGGCTTTTGCTATGGTCTGGGCGCGGAAGATGCTGAGGCCCTACTTGTTTGGGACTCACTTCCTGGTTCAGACCGACCACAGTACCCTCAGATGGTTGATGCAGATGAGGGGTGAGAACCCAAAGCTGTTGAGATGGTCTATTTCCCTACAGGGGATGGACTTTACGGTGGAACACCGCCCTGGTACAGAACATGACAATGCTGATGGTCTGTCCAGATTTTTCCACATTAGTGAAGAGAACTCCCAGGAGGGTGATTAGTTCTCCCCACATTTTAGCTGGAGGGGACACATGTAAGACCTGGCATCCTTAGCATGGGTTTTCCCTGTATTTTTGCCTTTGCCTCCTGTGTTTTTACTGTGTGTTGGACTTCGTTTTTGCTGGTCTAGATGCTTTGCGCAATTTGCCACTGCTGTTCAGTGCCAAAGTGCAAGTGCTCCCTCTGTAAATTGTTGTCATGGATTAGTGTTTACATAATTGGCTTATTTGGTTTACTATTAAGCCCCTTGTACAGTGCACATTATGTGCCCAGGGCCTGTAAACCAAATACTGCTAGTGGGCTTGCAGCACTGATTGTGCCACCTACACAAGCAGTCTTGCAAAAGGGTTCTCAGGCCTGCCACCGCAGTATCTGTGCACAGTTTAGGACTACCATGTCGACCTGGTAAGTGCACCCACTTGCCAGGCCCTAACCTCCCCATTTCTTACATGTGAGTCACCCCTAAGGTAGGCCCAAGGTACCCCTGTGGTTATATGCACGTTCAGTAAATGGGTTGAGGCTTACCCCGCTAAAGACAATAAGGCCACCACAAGGACGAAAGTACTACTTAAAGAGTATTTTCCTCCTTTCGGAATGCCCCGAATTATCTGGAGTGATAACGGGTCTCATTTTAATGGGAAAGTGATTAGGCTAATATGTGAAGGCTTTCTCATTAAACAGAAATTTCATGCTACCAATCACCCTCAGTCAGCGGGTCTTGTTGAGAAGTACAATGGTACGCTCAAACTGAAATTGGCAAAAAATCAGGAGACGACGGGTTGAAATGGCCAGATTCATAGATAATCAAGGGCCAGAGTATGAGAATGTCAAATCTAAGCTCTTTGAAGAATTTGGCAGGCAAAGGATCATTGAAATTATTAGAGGGTTTTAATGACATTATGATTCTCCATAGCTTGACATCGTCTGGTAGTCTAAAGTTGTTCCACAATGCTTTATTTTTTGGAGTATGATCTATTGCTCTGGAGGTGGGAGCACTCTCTGGGGTTTTCCATGTCGATGTAATGGGCTGAGTCAGATGATGCCAATTTTGTGATGCGTGTTGCAGTTCGAATTCAATCTTTCTGGACTTTTCGATAAAGTGTGCGGAGAAGTCCTTATCACTAGGGAGTGATATCTTGGGAGCAGATTGTTGGTAGGTTGAGTGGTTAACTTGTTGTTTTATGATTTCAAATAGTTTTTTAGGTCTGTTTTTGGCATTGTCAAGCTGAAACCTAAAGTATTCAGCTTTTGTGCTATGGACATGTTTATTGTAGAAACCTCTTGTTGTATCATGTTATCTTTTGCTATGATTAAATCAAGGGTGGAGCCATTGTTGTGGGTGGGTTCATTGCAGACCTGGGTGAAGTTTATGTCTGATAAGAAAGCCTTGAAGGTGCACAGGGAGGGATCAGTTGTGTCGTTCAAGTGTAGATTGAAATCCCCAAGAAAGATATGGTTGGGGGGTTGGGCAGAGTTTGAGGCTCTGGTTTCCATAATTTTTTAATGAAAAGAAGATTGTCACCCAGGGGATGGTAGACCGTTTGGAGCAAACAGACTATCTTGTTGTTCCAGATTTCAAAGCCTATGTGTTCATAGGAGGACATCGGCACCGTTTCTAAGTGTCTCAGGGTAAGACTGAAGTGATAAATGTATGCAATGACACCCCCAATTTTAACAGATCTATCCAGTCTGATGATGTCGTATTTGGGAGGAACTAAGACGTCCAAAATTGGCGAGGAGGAATCATCAAGCCAGGTTTCAGTTAAGATCATGATGTCCAGCTCATTCATAAGAATGAGGTCGGCAATATCAGCTGCATGTTTTACCACTGACCTGCAGTGAAGGAGCATCGATTTGATGTGCAATGTAGTTATTACCGTTTCTAGGTGTGATGTGGTGACAAAGACTAGGTTGTCCTTGTTCATAGTTCTGCATTTGACAGCAGTTTCTCTAAACGGGTTGGAAGGAATAGGTTGAATATTGCGTGGTGAGGGTTGAGAATCACTACGAGGGCCGCTATAAGATAGAAGGAGGGAGTGGATGACATTCTCAGACAAATGGTTAGTAGCCCTATGGGGCCTGGAGTGGTCATTAGGATAAGGTAGGGTTTGCCCAAAAAAACTGAGCAGGTTTTCCCTGGATGAAGTTTTTCACCTGCATTGCTTATCTGTTGCAGTAGTACTGGCATGATTTGTCTCAGGGATCAAATTGATCTTTCAAAACATTTCCATCTTCACAGAGAAGTGTAATAGGTTCTGCAAGCTATCTTTAACTAGTTGAAGAACATGCTTGAGGTCGGCCAACTTATCCTCGATGGAGGGCAATTTGGCAGTGTGTGAAGCCCGACTAGGGGTAGATAGTAAATAAGGCCCCTCAGGGAAGGGGATAAAGAAGGGGAAATGGGAATCCTCATAAGTGAGGAGGCGCATAGAAGTGAAGCCGTGCGGTTGCGGGCTCAAGGATGGTGTACTAGAGTGAGAGTGGGTGAGGGGTAGGAAGAGTATACCTATTAACTTTCCCTACAAGTTTCTTGAGTTGAGGGGCAGTGGACACCAGTGGACCTGGGGTACGGTGTAAGGGTGTGACCTCCGCAGGGGCGAAGAAGGGGTAGGGGACTGGTAGTTGGTAGAGCTGAGGTTTCCCTGATTATTATATGTGCATTCTTCAGGAGGGGGTGCTTTGTGTTTCAGACTCATGAGAGAAAGGGGGAAGGCAAATCCCCCAATTTGGTGCTCAGGCATATTATATTGGATATACTAGATCCAGGTTCTTCATCATTGATTTTCTCGTAGTTTTCAGTGGGCTGTGTGTTCCGGGTCACACAAAGTGGGGGTGAAACAGCTGTGGCGGTAGAGTTAGAGGACGTGGCATGCGGCTTCAATGTTGAGGGTGGACTTTGATTCGGTGGGGTATCCAGATCAGTATTATCCAAGGTATTTATAATCCTCGTAAAGATTCTGTCGAACTGATTAAGCTTTCTGTCAGATGCTTGTATAAGGATGATTCCATTGTTAAAGAGGGATATGGTAAGATCTGCATTGAAGTCTGGTGAGGGAATTATGGTTACTCAGAAACCATGAGGAGTTTTCCTCATTGGTTTGGATCGAAACGTTGATGTTAAGACTTTTCTCCACTGGGCTCTTCTGTTACTGAAGAGGATTATGTCATTAATCATAACACCATTTGACATGCAGAAATAGGCATCCTATACTAGTGGTTCAGGGAACCATTTGAGCAGATTGTGGATGAAGCTTTTAGCAGCTTTTTTTAGAAAGGTTAGGGGTAAACAATCTTACATGCGTTCAGACCCACGTGAGATAGCAGGTCAGCCTTAGAGTAAAAATTAGTTGGTGCCATGTTGGAGAAGAGACGTGATCCAGCGCTAACAATAAAAATTCTTCTCCTATATGACTCGGTCATCCAGGTACAACTATCTCTCCAATACACAGACAATATCCATATGACGGTGGGGCCCATTAACACCGCATATACATTCACTTACTCATTTATTCCCTGGATTACCTCCGTCCTTAACCTAGGAGAAAAAACAGTAAAACGATTCGCTGGAAGGAGACGGGATACCTCTTTTTAACATGACATAATGTTTCTCATTGCTTTTAAGGTATTCCGCTCATTGGTCGATGGACCAACTAGTAGGAATCAGTTGATGGTGATTAAGACCAGCTCAATCACAATAAACTCTTTAACATTTTACCTTAATTATTGAGCTAAAGAATCACTGAGTCATTTGTTTAAAGATAATAAAGTTTATATAAAGTTTTAGAAACAATGCATAAGTTTTAAGTTTATCACTCAGATTATTACATTTATCATCATTATAAGAATAAATTGAAATTACAATGCATACCTATTAGATGGAAGATAAAGTTTGTCACAGCAAGAACTCCAAAAAGATCAATCTATCTGTCTTGGAAAATCTAATAGCTCTAAATGAAAAATCTATCAGGAGTAAAAAGGTTCTCCAAAAGCAGCATCTTATACTTAATGAAAATAGCAGCAGCAGCTTCGATCATCCGCAACAGCAACTCAGCACCCGCAACTCATCTATCAGCAATCTCAGCTCTCTCTTCTCCTAACAGTACGCTCGCTCATCATCATCAATAATAATATAAAATACTAATCCCTCCCACCCGGAGTAGGTCTTCTTATACCCTAATTCTCGCTTACTAAATAAAATGTTGCCTCTTTATGGCGTGATTCTCTCTCATTGGTCCATTCGAGTCCATATACATTTTTATCAAACTTCCTTGTCTTAACCAGTTCTT
Organism: Calotriton arnoldi; assembly: GCA_963921515.1. NCBI lineage: Eukaryota > Metazoa > Chordata > Amphibia > Caudata > Salamandridae > Calotriton > Calotriton arnoldi. The sequence goes on from CAWUFW010019667.1 coordinate 37,680, forward strand.
TGTGGAATGTCCATGCTTGCATCGTTTCCCACAGTTCATGACATTACTCATCAGTTTCGATCAGTCCAATTTGTATCATTTTCTGATACTTTTTAGGTTCAACAGTTCCGTTTGTCCATTTATTCATTTTGACTTCTCACGCTTCTTGCTGATCATCTTGGCACACATTTGCTCAGTAAGGTCACAATAGCCTTGACCATACTTCCATCCTAGGCTCTCAGCACGAACACGTGGTCATTCTTGTTCACAGCCTTTCTCCTTTTCCACACGGCTTCTCGCACATGCGTACTCTAGCTCATGGCGGCCATTTTATATCGCTGCTCAACAGGCCTAAGCGCACTATTTTCAAAGATAAACAAAATATTGTTAAAATAAAGAATATAAACCCTTTCGTTTCCCTCCCGTCTTTCTACGTACCCCAATTAGGTATTACCTAGCAAAAAGCAACATATAAAGCCGTCCCTTACTTACCATCGCTTTATTTTGCCACCACACGTTTTATTTTCAAAGCACAAATCATGCGTTTATTATTTTATTAGTACGCAAATATTAGATTATGTTAGACACGTCAACAATTATAAGTAGATTAATTTGCACACAAAATAGCGTGTTACCTTTAACCCTTCACATGTAACATACATTGTTGGTTATTTACTTAAACGAACATGTTTATTAATTATTTTACGTAAATTATTAGGAGGTTAAAAAAATTTCATTTATCCTGCTCCATCAACTCCCCCTTTGGTGATTTTTAATATCACCACAAAACCCAAGTTATACAATTCTTTCAGACAGCATATTTCTTTTATCCTTTTGCTTTTGTTAGTTTACACAACTGTATCCCTTTCAACTTGTCTCTTGGTCTTCTTGTACATGTTCTCTTTTATCTCTTCTAGCTCTATTTCACCCATTTCTCTCTCTCTCTCCTTGTTTATCATGTTTTCCTTTTCTATTTTATTCTGTCTTCTTCTTTTCTTTATACATGTAATTACAAGCTTCAGCACTAAAATTATTATGATTATCATGGTTGCTATTATTATAACTTTCCCTATTATTAATCCACTCATTCTTGTTAACCAATTTATTACTGAAGAAAACCCTTTACCAAGTTTTCCAAATGCACTTTCAACCTCCAGTGGAACAAGTTCTTTGTGCAAACTTGTAATATTCTTTATATACTTTTGTATATTTTCACTTTTATCTGGAATGTAAGTGCAACAATGTTGGACTTTCAGCATTCCACAGACTCCACCCTCTTTTGCCAAAAGAATGTCAAGGGCAAGTCGATTTTGCATCACCATAGCTCTCATGGCAACCATCTCGGTATTTACCATCAAGAACCCTCCAGCAGTATCTGTAGATAAACGATCTACCACTGTGGATAATTTCCGAATTTTAAATGCATTCAAAGATATTCCCACTGCTGGTATCAATGCACCAAAAATATCACCTACTATTTCTGAAAAACTTTCCCTTTTTCTACGTGTAAAGGTATTTATCATTTTGTGTGTTCCTTTTTCTTTTCTATCCATATGAAAAATCTTTGGAAAGACCAGGCCTAAATAACATGACCCATACCAATGGTCCGGCAACCTGTAATAAGCCCTATTACCGCAAACATAATAGATCCCTGGAAATATTGGATCTTTTCCCCCTTTGAATCCCCATCCGCCTAAAATTTGATAATTGTCATGGCAAATACTGGAACCCACAAAATAATTGTCATATCTTGTTCTATTTCTTCTAATGCACAACCTTCCCTGTTGGGGCCAATCCAGAGTCATAGCTGCATTTGTCTTTTTCTTGTCATGATTGTCTTCCTCAAACGCCCAAAGAGGTGTTTTTGTCTCTTCTATCACTTTTCTTTGAAATTTCACTCTTCTTTCTTCAACCATCTCTAAAAATACTTTTTCTTCCTTCTTTAACTCACAGGTAAGGTTGTTTTTAACTATATTATCTAATGTTAAAATCTTATCTTCTATGAAAAATTCACCAAACGTTTTTCCCTCTTTTATTTTGTTTAGTTCGGGAACTACAGAAACTTTCGCAAAAATCTTATCTATGTCAGTGTAATAATATTCTAATCTACCTGTTTTATAAAATAAACTTGCTAAAACACTACATGTTATTCCATACGTCAAAGGAAGGTGATGATAAGTCACACCCTCTGCTACAGACGCAGGCAATTGCATACAAACATAGCAATCTCTTACATCCATTGTTTCTACATACTCATATAATAATTTAGTAAAAACATTCTTTGAAAAATCTGTTATTGATTTGTCCTTATGTAATTCTGCACTACTTTTTAATATAACTGTTTCTTTAGTGTTAGCTCCTTTTTCTTTCTCTGTGTGATTAGACGTTTCTTCTACAGCTAAACTAATTGGAATAGTGATTGCTAAAATCACCCAAACTGTCATTAATAATCCTGTACAAAAGAAGCACATCTTACACCATCTACTTAAAAACTCACATCTACATTTTCTATCTCTAGTATCCTCCATTTTGTTTTATAACCTATTTATTTATTTTCAAGAAAATTGTGTCACTACACCTCAGAAATGACTTCTTAGCCACTCTGCACTCCAATGTTTTTGTCTTCGTTTGGTACTTTCTTTTAATTCTTTTCAGAATTCTTTCTTTGTCAAATCCAGTATTTTGTCAAATCCGGTAGAAATTCGTCAAATCCAGTATTTTGTCAAGTCCAGTAGAAATTTGTTTAAATTTCTTCAAGTTTGTTGCACTTCACCTTCACCCATTAGGTTTCTTTGTTCTGGGTTCTCGTGAGTGTTCTTTTCTTCTTTGATATCAGTTAAAGCAAGGTACAACCATTCAGGCGATCTATACTTCGGATTTACCTTCTTTACTCTTTTCGTTTTCTGCAAGTGTTTTCCACCTTGTTTTTCTTGCTCTTTCTGACTTGTTATTTCATTCACTTGTTCAGCACTTTTTCCATCTAACCTTATGATCCTGTATCTTAATTTTCTTACTTCGTTGGGCCAATTGTCTCCTTTTCTTGGCCTTTTTGCCTCACTTCCTTTTTCCTCTCTTTCTGTTTTCCAATTCCTTTTTCTTGACTCTAGTTTTTGGTTTCTTTCTTCTCCACTTTCTTCAGACTCTGTTTCAGTTTTCTCTTTATTGTCTCTTATTTTGAATCTTATAATTTCATTTTCTTCCTCTACTTGTGGTTCTTTTCTTATCTTCCTTCGTTCACCTATTTCTGTCCCTCCTCGAGGTTCTTCCGAATTTGTGTCAATCTCTCTATCTGCTTCTAAATTTCCCTGTTCTTTTGTTTGGCTATCTGTCCCTATTGCTCCTCGGGGATCTTCCGATTTTTCTAACTTTCTGTTTGAAACTCTCCCTTCTTCATCTATTAATATTATCTCCGAAGGATTTTTACCACAACTTGTACTTGGTTGCTCACTGTTACTATCTTCGTGGTCAGTTTCTTCTCTTATGCTTTCAAATTTCCAATTTCTTTTCAGAATTTCCTCACAATCCGAATGATCTGTATCAGATTCTGAACTGGTGTCTGATATTTCCAGATGTCGACTCACAGGTCGATCTTCAATTTCTGGAACTTCAGCTATTTCTCCCACTTCTTCTGTCGTTGCACTTGTAGTTGGGTCTTCCAGATGTCGACTTACAGGTCGATCTTCAGATTCTGGCACCCTGTTCGTCTCTTCTTCCGCTTCTGATGCTGAACTGTTATCCAACACTTCCAGATGTCGACTCACATGTCGATCTTCAGGTTCTGGAACTCTGATGGTGTGACTGGCATGCACCCAGTGTTTCACTCCTGCACATTTGACTGCAGTGGTTGTCACCAGGATCACCTGTCGTGGTTCGTCCCAGCGAGGAACCAAACAGTTTCTTCTCCTGTGGACTTTTATGCGGACCCAATCTCCTGGATTCAAGTCGTGAGCTGGTTTTCTTTCAAGAGTGGTCGCATCCGGTCCAACCTGATGAAACACAGAACGCACCACATCAGCCAATCCTTTGCAATAATCCAGCACCAGATCATCAGTTATAGTCAGTAGTTTGTTGACAGGTACATGTGCTTGTCTCATTGCTCGTCCCATAATTATCTCATGGGGACTGAGTCCAGTTTTCCTTTCCGGAATACTTCTGATTGTCATTAAAACTAATGGCAAGGCATCTGGCCATTTGAGTCCTGTGGCTTGACACATTTTTCCTAACCTGTTCTTAATTGTTCCATTCACTTGCTCTACTATTCCAGAAGCCTCTGGTCTGTATGCACAATGCAGTTTCTGTTTAATACTAAGTGCTTCACAAATCAGTTTAATTAATTCGTTTTGGAAATGTGTTCCTCTATCTGTTTCAATCGTGACTGGAAAACCATACCTCGGAATGAATTCTCGCAGCATAAGTTTTGCTACCGTGATTCCATCATTCCTTCTGGTCGGGTATGCTTCCACCCAACGGGAAAACAAACAGACGACTACGAGGACATACCTTAGTCTGTTGCTCGGGGGCATTTCTATAAAATCCATTTGCATTCTAGTGAACGGACCTCCTTCTCGTCCTATTGTTCCTAGACTCACTACTGTCTTCCTTCCTGGATTTAACTGTTGACAAGTAAGACATCTTTGACAAAGACTCTCAGCTATGGCTCTGAATTTTGGATTATACCATGTTTGTCTAAAAAGTCTGATCATTGAATCTCTCCCAATATGGGCTTGTCCATGGTACATCCGTGCCATGTCAGAAATCATGCTATCAGGCATAACTGGTCTTTCATCTCTGTAAACCCAAACATCATTTTCCTCATGTTTTCTACATCCTGCTTTTATCCATGTATCTTTTTCCTCATCATCTGCTGCTTCCTGTAACTGTCTCACCTCATCCCATGTCTCAACAGGGTTAGTAAAAAGCAAAGGACAAGAAATATGCTCTCTTTCTCGGTTCCTGTTCAAAGAGACCACATTCTTTGCACAGTACTGTGCAATCTCATCAGCATACTTATTGCCGACAGTTATGTAGTCTTCCCCATTTTTATGTGCATTGCACTTCACAACAGCAATCTGTTTAGGCAGCTGTATCGCCTCAAGCAACTTTTTCACAAAATCTCCATTTCTAATTGGCGTTCCTGCAGACGTCAAGAAACCTCTTTGTGACCAAATCTGACCAAAGTCGTGCACAACTCCAAAACCGTATTGGCTATCTGTCACAATCGTAACCCGTACATTTCTTCCCAACTTGCAGGCTTGAATCAGAGCTACTAGTTCTGCGACTTGGGCAGACCGTATCCCTTTCAGACAAGATGCTTCCATTACAGTTGCTACTGTGCAAACCGGAATACGCTGCACTTAGAACTCCATCATTTGTTCTCAAACATGAGCCATCCACGAACAGAATATAATCTGATTCCTTTAAGGGCTCATCTCGTATATCTGGTCTTGGTTTTGTACAATATTCAAGCACATTCAGACAATCGTGATCTACTTCATCCATTTCAATCACACTCTCTTCATCTGGCAATGATGTCGAAGGATTCACATTCATACATCTGTCAATGGTCACATTATCTGCACTCAAAATTACTTTTTCATACCTAGTCAGCCGACTATGTGTCATGTATTGGGTTTTCGTTCTTGTCAAGAGAATTTCCACAGAATGGGGAACATATACTCTCAGTGGATATCCCATCACTATGCCTTCACTCTGTTCCAGACTCACGCAAGTAGCAGCAACTGCTTTCAAACATCCAGGCAACGCTTTTGCTACAGGGTCTAAAACAGCTGAAAAATATGCAATGGGTCTTTTCATGGTTCCATGTCTCTGTACCAAGACTGAAAATGCACATCCATCTCTTTCACTGCAATACAACTCAAAGTCTTTCTCATAGTCAGGCATTCCCAATGCTGGAGCTTCACACAATTTCTTTTTCAGCTCTCTGAATGCTTTCATTTCCTCATCATTCATTTCAAAAGGATCTTTAACATCCTTCTTTGTAAGTTTTTGCAACGGTTTGGCGATCAACGAAAAACCGCTTATCCATTGTCGACAATATCCAACCATTCCCAGAAACATTCTTACCTCTCTTTGCGTCATTGGAGCTCTCATTCCTTGAATCATCTTTATTCTCTCAGTCGTTACCTTTCGCACTCCTTTCTCAATTTTATGCCCTAAATATTGGACTTCTTGTTGACAAAACTGCAATTTTGATGGGGACACTTTATGTCCTCTTTTGGCTAAATGATTCAGCAAAGCAATTGTATCATTGACACATGCTTCCTTCGTTTTTGATGCCACCAGTAGGTCATCAATATACTGAACCATCACTGACTTTTCTGGCATTTTTAAATCTTCCAAGGATTTCTTTAGAATCTGATTAAAGATCGAGGGGCTTTCTGTGTACCCTTGAGGAATTCGGCACCATGCCAAAATACGCTCTCCAAACCTGAACGCAAATAATGGCTGGCTATCTGGATGCAATGGAATAGAGAAAAATGCATGACATAAATCAATTACTGTGTACCATTCTGCTTCACGTGGAATCTGGTATAGAATCACAGCAGGGTTCGGTACTATTGGGCAACAAGGCACTACAATTTTGTTTACCTTCCTCAAATCCTGTACAATTCTATATGTTCCGTTTGGCTTTTTCAGTCCCATTATTGGCGAATTACATGGACTGCTCATGATTTCTTTTAGAATCCCTTGTTCAACCATTTTATTTATTACTGGCGTTATTCCTTCAATTATTTCTGGTGTCAATTTATACTGGGGCGTATTTGGGTAACTCGTTCCCTCTTTTACGGAGATTTTAACGGGATCTACTTCTTTCATTAATCCTATATCTTCTCCTGTAAAGTCCCACACTTCTTCTTTCACTGTCTTTTTCAGTTCAATTGGGATTTTCTCTGCATCAAATACAGGAAACAAATCATTTACTTCTGGTTCTAAATTTACCAGTGTCATTTTATACAATACATCTTCATCTGGGGTCTGAAATGCAATTCCATCTGGAGTACAATAGATAGTGCAATTCATTTTGCACAATAGATCGCGTCCTAATAGGTTCACAGGACTACAATCGCATACCACAAATCGGTGCATTTCACTAAATGGACCAATCTTTACCTCCACTAATTTAGTAAGAGGCGTCTTAATTTGCTGATTCGATACTCCAACTACTTGGATATGTTCACCTGAGAGAGGAAGGTTTGGAATTTCCACTGACCTAACAGTAGAACGGGTAGCTCCAGTGTCCACAAGGAATGTTACATTTGCACCATTCACTTCTCCATCCACAAATGGACCAGACTGATCTACCTCTAGAGTTGCGCCAAGCACGCACTCTTCCCCCTCTCCTAGGCACCGTCAGAAGCTTTCATCCGTTTCATCCTCATCCTGTCGTAACCAATATTGAGAAATGGCAGCTGCACGCGGCAACTGTGTTACCTGCTCTCCTCCGTAGAATCCTGTTTCTGCACTGAATTTCTGTTGGTTAACACTCTTGGGAAGTGGTGGTTGTGGCACCTGACTCTGTTGAGTAACTACCTCACTCTGCACCTGTGAATTTAATGATTGATTTTCCACATTAAGTTTTGGAGGAAATTTACACTCGTTTCTCCAATGCCCTAGCTTTCCGCAGTTGTGGCATGGCCACTTTTTCTTTGCCTCATCTATGCTCATTTGTCCTTTTCCTTTACCTATATTTGGTCGAAATCTAGCCTGTCCTGCTTCATTACCTGTATTACTCAATTGAGGTTCTTGTTTCTCTGCAACTTTCACCTGTGCCCACATGGCTTTCTCTTTCAATTTACGCTGTCTACTCTCAATATCATCACTGCAATACTTAGCATATCTCAAAACTTCATCGACTGTGCTATTCTGCCAACAAATCATATGCTGTTTAATCATCTCACTTATCTCTGGTTTCAACCCATATACAAATCTATATACAAAATGACTCATATCCTTCTCATTTAGTGTCTCATAACCACTATACTGTTTGAAAACTAACAACAGTCTCTCATAGTAAGCATGCACTGATTCTTTACTTTCCTGCGTGGTTCTGTCTATTTTTACCCAATCCGTTTCTTTAGGTGGAATCTTATTCTTCAAAAAGGTAATTACTTGATCGTACTTTCTCATCACTTCTGGTCCTGGCGCTCCTGTTTTAGCATCCCTTGGATATTCTACAGTTGGCCAATCAATAGTAATCTTACATTCCGTCCACAAATCAGCTGGCACTACTATATCAAACAATCCATCCAAGTCTATCCACAACACCTTTGAAACTTTAACAAATCTCTCCACTTGTCTGTACCATTCTACTGGCTTCTCTCTCAACTTTGGGAAATCATTTGTAAATGATAGTATATCCTGTCTAGACCATGGAACATGCACATAACTACCTCCTGGAGTTTCTCTCATCGGGTACTCCCTTACAACTGGTTCCTTATCTGTTACTGCAAAAGCCAAAGATGCTTTATCTGTTACCTTCTCATTCTTTTTCGTCCATTTACTTCTCCATCTATCCACATCACCCCATTTTCTCAGTAAAACAATTAATTCTTTTATTTGGGTCAATCTTCCTGATGTGTTCAGATTCTCTATATCTTTCTCACAAAAATCTACTCTATATGGTTTCTGCAACGTTCTCACTTTTACAAATTCTACTCCTAGTTCAATTGCTGTCTCTTCTAATTTGTCATGTAAATTTCTAGCTCTCCATGTAATACTCTTGCACAAAAACATAATCTCATCATCCTGATAACTTTTCAATTTTTCTGTACCAATCGTTCCTAAAATCAATTCTTCCATGTCTATTTTTAACCTAATTACATCTAATGGTTTTACTTCTGTCTCTTTCGTTTTTAGCGTTTTAATCCATTCATTTAACTCATCTGGAGTCGGACCTACAGGCGTACTATTTAATTCTATCCAATTGTTACTTCTTTCTGGTGTCCCTGATGCAGACTACGTTACCATAGGTATTCTCCTGAACTCATTCTCATTTATCGTCAAATTAGTAGGTGGGCTTGGTCTATAGGTACTAACCAAATGGTGTGCACCTTCATTGTCCAGTTCCATCCCTTCTCTTTTTCTTTGCAAATGTGAATTCATAGGAATCACTAAAGATCGTTCATCAATTTTCTGATTCTCAAAAACTGGCATTACTGGACCTATCGTTACTGGTACAGTTACAGCTTCCATATTCTTTGTCAATTCTCTTATTTTCTCAGTCAATTCTCTTGTGGTTTTTGCTAATTCAGTTGCATTGTCACTTTCTATCTCTTCATTTTGTGAAGTTTTTAATTGATCTTGTGACCTATTTATCTCATCTCTTCGTTCGGGAATTTTATTCCTCCCAGTTTCCATTGGCGGTGCATTAGGTGTCACCACCGCAGAAGTCTGTTGGTATGGAGGTGGGTTTCTGTTTAAAATATCTTCCAGCAATTCATCTTCCGTTTCACTACCACCATACCCATACTTTTCCATAACCACATGTTTCTTTTTCTCTGTACACTTTTTCTTTGCTTCTTCCTCAACTGTAAAAGCTGGAAACAAACCTCCTGTCATATTAGCACATCTCCAACGCTTTATTCGGTCTTCATGATTTACTCCCCATAACTTTCCAGGCACAAACTCATGATTCTTTAATCCTCTGAATCTCTCTCGTTCATACATCTCATCTTCCCATTCACTTAAAGCTTCAAACTGTGTCGGTCTAGGTCTAGGTTCTAACATTGCCATCTTCTCTCTCAAATTCCGTAGTACAGCTACACTAAATGAACCATTCTCAGGAAAAGCCAATGCTCCATCATTCTTGGTATATTTTGTCCAATTTTCTAACCAAATGCATGTATGATATCCATATTTCAGCATCATGTGCGAAGCTGGTGATTTCGGCTGAGGAATTACTTGTCCCTCACTAGTCACTACCTTTTTGTCTTTCTTAAAAAGTTCTTAACTTTCGACATCCATGACGTTTTCTCTCTACCATACTCATAATAAGACATGATTCACAATCGCTTTCTCTCCTCAAACGATCCGCAATTCAACACTGTTCTCTATGCGTTATTCCAACCAATACTAGCGCGACTCACACCAACACTCCAATCAGAGCGGTTTCTGTCTACAGCGCACTGTCCAATCCCAGCGCGGCTTTTGTCTACGTCAGCTCTGCTCCTGTCTCTGTATGACTAGCGCACTGTCCAATCCCAGCGCGGCTTTTGTCTATGTCAGTTCTGCTCTTGACCCCTCCTTTACAAAATTTATCGGCAATTTCTTTTTCAACAATTCTTCATTAGTTACAACATTTAAAACACATTTCCATTGTCTGATTCGCTAAACCAAAGAGATAGCTTTGTCCATTTACACAAGAATTCTGTATTTTCCAGTAGGCAGCGCTTACCTCTACCCTACCACAGAATTTTCCCGTTTCGCCGATAAAGTAGCACTTCCCTCTACCTTACCCTTCTTTCAAGCAAGCGGTAGACCCGTTTCTCTGGGGATAAAACACATGTGGAGACTATACTGCTCCTGAGAATTAAGGCCAGAGTTTCACAAGAAAACCGGTCACTATTTCACTTACACACCTTTTATGCGGAAAATGTCCCTATCATAACACAACCTGTGTTATCACCAATATGAACTCAGACAATGCACTATTCCATGTGACTTCTCTTGCCACACGTGTTCCACTTCCTACTTCCCGGAAGCGTGAAAACTTACATATAACATAACGCGACTCAACATAAAGTGTTAGACATGAATTTATCAATAATCAATAATCAATAATCAATAATCACCAAACTAATCTATAGTAACCATAACTCTGCTACCAAGAAATCTGATCCAGCGCTAACAATAAAAATTCTTCTCCTATATGACTCAGTCATCCAGGTACAACTATCTCTCCAATACACAGACAATATCCATATGACGGTGGGGCCCATTAACACCGCATATACATTCACTTACTCATTTATTCCCTGGATTACCTCCGTCCTTAACCTAGGAGAAAAAACAGTAAAACGATTCGCTGGAAGGAGACGGGATACCTCTTTTTAACATGACATAATGTTTCTCATTGCTTTTAAGGTATTCCGCTCATTGGTCGATGGACCAACTAGTAGGAATCAGTTGATGGTGATTAAGACCAGCTCAATCACAATAAACTCTTTAACATTTTACCTTAATTATTAAGCTAAAGAATCACTGAGTCATTTGTTTAAAGATAATAAAGTTTATATAAAGTTTTAGAAACAATGCATAAGTTTTAAGTTTATCACTCAGATTATTACATTTATCATCATTATAAGAATAAATTGAAATTACAATGCATACCTATTAGATGGAAGATAAAGTTTGTCACAGCAAGAACTCCAAAAAGATCAATTTATCTGTCTTGGAAAATCTAATAGCTCTAAATGAAAAATCTATCAGGAGTAAAAAGGTTCTCCAAAAGCAGCATCTTATACTTAATGAAAATAGCAGCAGCAGCTTCGATCATCCGCAACAGCAACTCAGCACCCGCAACTCATCTATCAGCAATCTCAGCTCTCTCTTCTCCTAACAGTACGCTCGCTCATCATCATCAATAATAATATAATACTAATCCCTCCCACCCGGAGTAGGTCTTCTTATACCCTAATTCTCGCTTACTAAATAAAATGTTGCCTCTTTATGGCGTGATTCTCTCTCATTGGTCCATTCGAGTCCATATATATTTTTATCAAACTTCCTTGTCTTAACCAGTTCTTTGTGGAATGTCCATGCTTGCATCGTTTCCCACAGTTCATGACATTACTCATCAGTTTCGATCAGTCCAATTTGTATCATTTTCTGATACTTTTTAGGTTCAACAGTTCCGTTTGTCCATTTATTCATTTTGACTTCTAACGCTTCTTGTTGATCATCTTGGCACACATTTGCTCAGTAAGGTCACAATAGCCTTGACCATACTTCCATCCTAGGCTCTCAGCACGAACACGTGGTCATTCTTGTTCACAGCCTTTCTCCTTTTCCACACGGCTTCTCGCACATGCGTACTCTAGCTCATGGCGGCCATTTTATATCGCTGCTCAACAGGCCTAAGCGCACTATTTTCAAAGATAAACAAAATATTGTTAAAATAAAGAATATAAACCCTTTCGTTTCCCTCCCGTCTTTCTACGTACCCCAATTAGGTATTACCTAGCAAAAAGCAACATATAAAGCCGTCCCTTACTTACCATCGCTTTATTTTGCCACCACACGTTTTATTTTCAAAGCACAAATCATGCGTTTATTATTTTATTAGTACGCAAATATTAGATTATGTTAGACACGTCAACAATTATAAGTAGATTAATTTGCACACAAAATAGCGTGTTACCTTTAACCCTTCACATGTAACATACATTGTTGGTTATTTACTTAAACGAACATGTTTATTAATTATTTTACGTAAATTATTAGGAGGTTAACATTTTTTCATTTATCCTGCTCCATCAGACGCAACATGGTGGTTTGTATGAGGAACAGAACTGATATCCGCCTTATGTTTCAAAGAGCCCCTGGAGTGCTGTAGACTGTTCAGAGAGGGCAAGTGTACGATGAGAGAAGTCCTACCTTGCTTTCATGTACTGGCTGGTTGAGTAAAATCCTACTTAAAGAGAAAAAAAAAGTGAATGCGAGTCCTATGTTTGCATCAATCAAACCTACCTCAGCCGCCATCTTGAGGAGAAAAGACAACCAGTGCAGGCTGTATAGAAAGACCCTCCAAAACAAAGCTTAATCACCAGGACCGGTATGCTCCCTCAGCAGCAGAGAGTTAAGCATCCAATTAGACGGGCAAAGCAAAGTCCCTGATCCCAAGCAAGCATGGAGGATGCCCACAACCGGGAATCATTAGAAAATGGCAAGCACTGCTGTTAGAACAGTGGCAGGCACCGCACAGATCAGAGCAGACAGTCTGCGCTGCCCACGAGATACCAACAGGTCACGTTGAAGGGCCAGCTGAGCCGACAAAACTAAAAAGTCCAAGGACGGACCCCAGCAGCAAGCTTGCAAGGCAGCGCCCACTGGAATGTCATGGCAGAACGAGAGCAGGTCACCGGAGCCAGGAAGTCAGACCCAAGGCAGGCCTCCTGTGAGGCTGTGACCCACTCGGACGAAGCAGGTTGTGCTGTGTAGGCCAGAAGGGCCGAGGAGCTGCAGGCCCATGAGTCAGATGCCGGACCCAGACCAGCACCCCGACTCATATACCGGTCTGGAAGCTGGTGGAACACTCACCTTGCTGGTAAGGTGCAGAGGTGGCAGGCAGCATCCACAACACCATGCATGGAACCGTCACTTCCTTGCCAACCAAACTGCTGCACGAGAGGGTTCCCGAACCAGCATGGTGGTCTCCTGGATGACCGATCCCTGGATGTGCACGTCTCACAAAGTACCAGCGCTTGCGAGTACCATACCTCTCAGGAGGACAGACCAGGATCCTGAGGTAGGGGTGGTGGGCACACCATGCACAGTGTGTCCTTGCTAAACCACACCATGTGCCTGGAAGGGGTCACATCCGCCCTCGGTACTAAAGCATGTGAGTACCCTGCAGCTGGGTGAGAGCCTTCATGTGAGGTGTTGACATGGTGGACCCACTAAACAATGAACTGGGCCATCGCTCCTTATTACTCACGTTGCTGCCAGGGGGGGCTCCCGGTCCAACATGGCATTCACCTGGACGACCGCACAACAGGCAGCACACTTCCAGCGAGAAGCCAGCAAGCATTGCTTATCTCACCGTAGGGGTCACATCCATCCTCGGTCAAGAGAGAAGGGCAATAGAAGCAGCCGGAGCTTCGACAAAGTCCTAGAGGTAGCAGCCATTACAGAACATCTGCCACAGGTACGGATTTTTGTTTATTCTTTGTAGCTCTTCGAATTGTATGCTTACTGTACTCAGTTTCACAAAGACGTCCGGGAAGAGAGGGGGTTTGATGGGCTGGGGTTCACAGGGATTTAAGCAGATAGCGATCCCTTACCCCAGGAGCCGTCAGAGAGAGCTCCTTCTCCGTCAGCCATCTTGCCCTGAAATTGTATGTTGGAGTGGGGATCGTTAATTTAACCGCTCAAACGTCCTATACTTTCACTACTGTTGCTTACGTGGAGAAGGAATAGTAAATGTGACTCCTCCAAATACAAGACTTTAATTACTGTTGCTGAGAATGGAGAGATAATAGTAAATGTGACCCCTCCAAAGTCCAACATTTTCCATACTGCTGCTAACGTTGGAGTGGGAATAGTAAATGTAACCCCTCCAAAGTCCTACACTTTCTGAGTTCAATACTTTCCCTGCTATTGCATGCATTGGAGTGGGAATAGTAAAAGTGACCACTACAAAATCCAATACTTTACCTACTGTTGTTCAGGTTGGAGTGAGAATAGTAAACCTGACCCATCCAAAGTCCAACACTTTCTCTACTGTTGCTTGCGCTGGAGTGGTAATAGTAAATCTAACCCTTCTAAGGCCAACATTTTCTCTACTGTTGCTTTTGTTGGAGTGGAAATAGTAAATTTGGCTCCTCCAAAGTACAACATTTTCCCTAGTTTTCCTCAGGTTAGAATGTGAATAGTAAATCTGACCCCTCCAGTGTACCTACTGTTCCTTATGTTGGAGTGGTTATAGTAAATCTCATCATTCCAAAGTCCGGAACTTTCCTTACTGTTGCTTATGTGGGAGCCCGAAGAATAAATCTGACCCCTCCAAAGTCAAACACTTTCCTACTGTTACTTATGTAGGAGTGGGAATAATAAATCTAACCCTCCAAAGTCCAGCATTGTCCCTACTGTTGCTTACATCAGAGTGAGAGTAGTAAATATAACCCCTCCAAAGTCCTACACTTTCTGAGTTTCTGTTTATCTCTGGACTGGAGCATTTCTGGGAGGATGCCCTAACCTGAAATACCAGAATCATCCCATGCAATCTGGAGCATATCAAGTGGGTTTCCTAGCGGAGCATTGAAAATCTGCCACCCTTTTTTGGCATTATGCCCAGCATCATTGGGGAAGAGTGTGCGTCTCCTTTCTTGCCTTAAAGATTTAGGAGCATATTAGCAAGACCCACGTTAAAATTATCGCCGTTTTAGCGGCAGGAAACTGCCGCTAAAACGGCGATAATGGGCTTGCTAATATGCGTTATAGAATTCCAATAGAAGCCCAGGTTAGATGTGCAGGACATCTAACCTGGGCTTCTATTGGAATTCCATAACGCATATTAGCAAGCCCATTATCGCCGTTTTAGCGGCAGTTTCCTGCCGCTAAAACGGCGATAATTTTAACGTGGGTCTTGCTAATATGCCCCTTAGTTACCTGGGCAATGTCTGCTTCTGCACCACAATATATTATCACTTTACTGATCCAGATTGCTGCTTTGGGAAATCCTATGCTAAAGGTGCACACAAGTAAAATAACTAATGTTCCACTGACTGGATCTCGTTGAAAAGAGGAGAAGCTTTGCCACTGCCCTCTGAGCTGTACCATGCTGCCTTCAATAATGTACATCAGGATATTGCACACAGATTCTTGCTATAACCCGCAACCTGGTAAACCCAAAATATAATAGTGAGAAGACACTGTGGGGCCGATTCCGATCTCGGTCGGAGGCGCACCCAATACCATTCGGTCGGGAAAAAAGCCATGCGAAAGCCTGTTTCCCGACCGATCCGTACAGCACACCGAACGAGCAAGTACGATGCGCACAACAGCAAAAATCCCGGCCGAGCCGTACTCACCCAAACCAGGTCCTGTTCTCCGACCGAGGCGAATCCGGAAACGCCGAATCGAGTCGCACGGAAGGGAAAATGCAGCCCCGTCCGGCCGGACAAGTACGATGCGCTTTCCGTACGCGCCGAACCCGTCGCTACGCACGGCACGTCAAAGCATCCGGGAGAGGCGCACATAAGCTCCGAATCGCGCCACAACACGATCCACGGCTACGAGACGAACACAGCACCGACGAGGACGACGCGAAGCGACGAGGACGAAGCCAAGCGACGAGGACGACGCGAAGCAACGAGAAGGACGAACGACACGAACCAACCATGAATCCCTTCGTCCCGATCATACCAATATTCTACATCTACTACCGGAACAGGCACGGACGCGTACGGCGCAGAAGGTAAGTCAGACACCAACCACAAAACACATACAACACGTACACGACACATCACACACATACACTGGGAATCTGAATATACTTACACCAGCAACAGCAGCACCATAGGGGCGGGATGCCCATCACCAATGCCACATATGCACACAGGGGCCTGAATGCGCGCCACCACCCCAACCCAGGGGGGCTGGATGCCAACCACCACAACCACCCTTAGCCAGGGGGTGCCAGATGCCCACCACCACTACCACCCTTAGCCAGGGGGGCTGGATGCCTACCACTACTACCACCCTCACCCAGGGCGGGCTGGATGCCTACCACCACCCTTAGCCAGGGGGGCTGGATGCCTACCACTACTACCACCCTTAGCCAGGGGGGCAGGATGCCCACCACTACTACCACCCCCACCCAGGGGGCTGGATGCCTACCACTACTACCACCCTCAACCAGGGGGGCTGGATGCCTACCACTACTACCACCCTCACCCTTGGGGGTAGGATGCCCACCACTACTACCACCCCCACCCAGGGGGCAGGATGCCTACCACTACTACCACCCTCACCCAGTGGGGGCAGGATGCCCACCACTACTACCACCCTTAGCCAGGGGGGCTGGATGCCTACCACCACCCTTAGCCAGGGGGCTGGATGCCTACCACTACTACCACCCCCACCCAGGGGGCAGGATGCCTACCACTACTACCACCCTCACCCAGGGGGGCAGGATGCCCACCACTACTACCACCCTCACCCAGGGGGGCAGGATGCCCACCACTACTACCACCCTTAGCCAGGGGGCAGGATGCCCACCACTACTACCACCCTTAGCCAGGGGGGCTGGATGCCTACCACCACCCTTAGCCAGGGGGGCTGGATGCCTACCACTACTACCACCCTCACCCAGGGGGGCAGGATGCCCACCACTACTACCACCCTTAGCCAGGGGGTGCCAGATGCCCACCACCACTACCACCCTTAGCCAGGGGGGCTGGATGCCTACCACTACTACCACCCTCACCCAGGGCGGGCTGGATGCCTACCACCACCCTTAGCCAGGGGGGCTGGATGCCTACCACTACTACCACCCCCACCCAGGGGGCAGGATGCCTACCACTACTACCACCCTCACCCAGGGGGCAGGATGCCCACCACTACTTCCACCCCCACCCAGGGGGCAGGATGCCTACCACTACTACCACCCTCACCCAGGGGGGCAGGATGCCCACCACTACTACCACCCTCACCCAGGGGGGCAGGATGCCCACCACTACTACCACCCTTAGCCAGGGGGCAGGATGCCCACCACTACTACCACCCTTAGCCAGGGGGGCTGGATGCCTACCACCACCCTTAGCCAGGGGGGCTGGATGCCTACCACTACTACCACCCTCAACCAGGGGGGCAGGATGCCTACCACTACCTCCACCCTCACCCAGGGGGGCAGGATGCCCACCACTACTACCACCCTTAGCCAGGGGGCAGGATGCCCACCACTACTACCACCCCCACCCAGGGGGCAGGATGCCTACCACTACTACCACCCTCACCCAGGGGGGCAGGATGCCCACCACTACTACCACCCTTAGCCAGGGGGCAGGATGCCCACCACTACTACCACCCTCACCCAGGGGGCAGGATGCCCACCACTACTACCACCCTTAGCCAGGGGGCAGGATGCCTACCACTACTACCACCCTCACCCAGGGGGGCAGGATGCCCACCACTACTACCACCCTTAGCCAGGGGGCAGGATGCCTACCACTACTACCACCCTCACGCAGGGGGGCAGGATGCCCACCACTACTACCACCCTCACCCAGGGGGCAGGATGCCCACCACTACTACCACCCTTAGCCAGGGGGCTGGATGCCTACCACTACTACCACCCTTAGCCAGGGGGGCTGGATGCCTACCACTACTACCACCCTCAACCAGGGGGGCAGGATGCCTACCACTACTACCACCCTCACCCAGGGGGGCAGGATGCCCACCACTACTACCACCCTTAGCCAGGGGGGCTGGATGCCTACCACCACCCTTAGCCAGGGGGGCTGGATGCCTACCACTACTACCACCCCCACCCAGGGGGCAGGATGCCCACCACTACTACCACCCTCACCCAGGGGGGCAGGATGCCCACCACTACTACCACCCTTAGCCAGGGGGCAGGATGCCCACCACTACTACCACCCTTAGCCAGGGGGCAGGATGCCTACCACTACTACCACCCTCACCCAGGGGGGCAGGATGCCCACCACTACTACCACCCTTAGCCAGGGGGCAGGATGCCCACCACTACTACCACCCCCACCCAGGGGGGCAGGATGCCCACCACTACTACCACCCTTAGCCAGGGGGCAGGATGCCTACCACTACTACCACCCCCACTCATAGGATGGACAATGCATGACACAACAAGCACACCACAACCTAGGGAATGCAAGATTAAGACATCCCCCACCACCATGACAAGCGTGTGAGCAGGCTGTGTCAAATGCCTACAACACCGAACATGACATTGAACATACAATGTGACCCCCTAGCACATGTGCCACACATATATGTGTGTGGCACCCACAATGCAAGCAGCCCATGACCATTGTGGCAATGGGGCCTAAACCCCCATCATCACAGTGACCAAAAGGCAAGTGTGGGGTCCATAGCTGAAGCACATTTTGACCATTGTGGCAATGGGGTCTAAACCCCCATCATCACAGTGACCAAAAGGTAAGTGTGGGGTCCATAGCTGAAGCACAGTTTGACCATTGTGGCAATGGGGTCTAAACCCCCATCATCACAGTGACCAAAAGGCAAGTGTGGGGTCCATAGCTGAAGCACATTTTGACCATTGTGGCAATGGGGTCTACACCCTCATCATCACAGTGACCAAAAGGTAATTGTTGACAAAGAAAGAGCTGCAACTGCCAAACTGCATGGATCATTCCTGGTCACAGAACCAAAAACTCATCTGTGGCAAAGTAGTGTATGTGTCCCATTGCAACATAAATTGGGGGAGCCAAATACTGCAGTGCAAATGAAACATTCCTTTGGCCATGTGCAGACAAACAACACCCATGGGGGCTGAGACCGTCAACAGTCATCAATGACACAATGACAGAAGTGACCATCAGAATGCAGAACCACATATTTGCACCAATGGGCACACAAATGCAGATACCCTGTGGAGACAGCAGATGTGAGGTGAACAGATACCATACCATGGCAGCAATGGGACACACAAACCATGATCACTGTGCTGACCGATGACCTAGGAGTCCCAGGGACAGCAGGGGAAACACACCAAACAACATACAGCCAATGGCACACCCAAGATATGCCAATGCAGTGGTGCAGATGCACAAACACAAACAGGCAGACCAACACTGTCATCATACACAGCAGGTGAGGGGTGGGGGTGCCATTGTCCCCAGGCAACAACACAACACATGAGGAGAGCTGAATACCAATCATACAGATGTGCATACACTGCCACACTAAGGTAACTCATGGATCCAAATCCCCTATGTGGGCAAGCAGGCATTGACAGGTGAGAGGGAGCACAAAACACACATGTCACACAGGCACGTAGGAACAACAACTGACACAGCAAGTCACAGACACACCACAGCACCACCCCCAGGGCCCCCACAATGTGGTGACCCTGGGCTGAAGAAAAATACCACTGTGATGACAAAGCTAAATGTCGTTCACACTGTGAACCACAGTCAGGTGTCCTGAGCAACTAACTACCATCACACCTACACAAGCACAAATCAATCAGCATGGCCAGTAAGCCAAGGCCAACATGGAGGCAGGGGACTAGCCGGGCAACAACTCTCATCTGCACACACTCAAGACCACACCCTCGACCTCCAACAATGTGCAGCAGTGAAGTACACATGCACTGGTGACATTGCACATGCACCCATGACTATTCCAGGGTGGTGGGTGGGAACCAAGGTGTAGAAACACATCACACATGGACACTCAACAAGACTCCTGAATGTCTGACACACTGCACACTACGCTGTACATGGACATGACGGCAATACCACACCGACCAATGGGATCCCAGCCACAGTCACACACCAATGAAGAAGCCAAGGTCACCCACAAAGAACACACATAGACAACAACCAACATTGCAGCCCGGACCCTAAGGAGTGCCAGCAGTCACACACACAATGTGTCACAATCACTGAAAGATAACACAAACTGGAAATCACATGACAGGGGCAAACAACAAGTGCCAAAGGGAAACCTGACTGTGACCCATCTGCGTCAGCACACAAACTCTGCCCTGACAGCAAACACACCTATGGGTGACACCCTGATGACCAGTAATGTGCCATGCACCCACATCACAGAGAACACAGGGAGAAGACTTTGGGGGAACATAGCTCAAGTCAGCAAGCATCACAAACAGGTACAACACTAGGGATCACAGCATGCGCAGATGAATGGAAGTGAACACACAGACATGCACATACAACACACACCTTGGGCGCAGGCAATGTCACACGTGTACACACTGCCATGAGGGGACTCCACTCCTGTGTGAGGAAAGCTGTGCCATATGTTGCCTCAGTAGGGCCCCATCATGTCAGCTGAGCACTTGGTCACACAATCAACAATTAGCACCAAATGAGGGCTCCCATCACATCAGCCTGGTCATGGATGTGCCAACGGAATCATCAGCACAGATCCAACACACTTGTATAGCAATGTTGCACTGACTACACGGATGAGTCCCTCCCCATTGATGCCCAAACCTGCATGTCCACTGGAGATGGCAACACGGTCAGGGAAGTAGACAAATGCAACGATGGCAGGCACAACAGATGTGCAGGGGTGGAAGCCACAGATATGAAATTGCCAATGTAAGTAGGAAACCCATTGCCAAATACTGAACACATGACACCCTCAGATGCTGCTATTGATGACATGGATACACCACATGATAGGACACATTCCCCCTGGACCACATGGGTTCCTGCACAGTAACACTTCATAATCATGAGACCAGATATCACCATCACTGCAGCAAGGGCATGGTTAGCTGCACCAACAACATGTACATCTGAAGCATGAGCACTAGAGAAAAGAAAGTTGCTTTATTCAGCATATGTGTTGAGGCCAAACGAAGTCCTGAAAAAAGAGCAAAGGCCAATGGCCAGTCCATTGTCAAAGTTCAAACAGGGTGACACTGGCAGATGTCACCCTACGCATGCCTGCACAATACCAGGGACAATCCACTAGGAGGGGCAACCGGGGGGCAGGCCAGGCACCGCAGGGACAGGATCAGGGCTCACCAGGGGGAGTCAGGGAAGGGGTGGTGGGTGCTGGAGAGCCACTGACAACTGCAGTGGAGGTGTCTGACATGGTGTGTGCCAGCACAACTGGGGGGCATGACACAGATGTCGTGGGTGCCGGCACAACTGCAGTGGACCCTGCAGATGGGGTGGACAGGTCCGCCACTGCAGTGCCCAAGTCAGACAGGGCGGTAGTGGACTCCACTGCAGTGCCTACCTCCAGGGGAGGAGAATGGGGAACAGGCAAGGTGGGTTGGACAGAGGGGGGACACCCTCACCACATCAGTGGCACAGACAAGCGCAGCGGGGGGTGTGGTGCTGGGAGAGCAAGTGGCAGGGGGAGAAGGCCGGAGCATCTTGGGGATGGTATATCTGTGGGTGGGGGAACCTGGGGCAGGGTGTGGTGGGGGCACCTGTGCAGTGGGGGCCTGAGGGATGGAGGACGGAGACCTTGTGCCTGAGCTGCAGGGCGGTGGCGGGGTCTTGCTCTTAGCACTCCGGGGGGACTTGCGGGTGGGGGCCTCAGTCCGTCTGCGCCTGGGGGAGGGTGTCCGGGGGCGAGGGGCACTCTGCTCCGTGTGGGTGGGCTTCCTCTTCCCCCGGGATGCTGGAGCAGCTTCATCGGTGGGGAAGAGGCCGAGGTCACAGAGGAAGAGCTGCTGTGACTTTGGGGTTGCAGGTGAGGCAAGGGAGGGTGCTTTGGAGGGAGAGGGAACTGAGGACTGCGCAGTGCATGTGGATGCGTGTGTGTGTTCCAGGGCCCCATCCCCTGTGAGTCTGGCTTCAGTCCCCTGAATGTGCTTGCGTGTGCGTTTTGTCATTGGCGTGTGTGTCAGTGTGCTGGATGTGTGTGTGCTGGTGTGTGCCAGTGTGTGTGTGCCTGGGATGGGTAAGGTGCTGGGGAGTGTGGATGGAGCAGAGGCAGGAGGGGTGAGGGACCGTTTGAGGAGGGACACTGCTGCCGTCAGGGAGGAGTCCATGGACCTATTGCCCCTCTGTAGGTCAGACATGCCCGATGAGATGCCCTCCATGAACGACACCAGCTGAGTCAACAGCGCGGTGTGCGCATGGAGGACACTCAGCATGGCTGTCTGCCCTACATGGAGCTGGCGAAGGAGGTACACAGACTCCTCACTCAGGGCAGCAGGGGACACAGGGGCAGGGGGTGCGGTGCCTGGCCCAAAGGAGACACGCTCCCGGACATGGGAGCCTCCACGGACCTGGGGAATGGGAGCCGATGGGAGGGCGGTGGTGGTGCTGGTGGTGGCGGGGACAGCAACACTAGCTGGGGTGTGGTGGCTGCTGACACCCGCCTCCACAAGGGAGTCATCCTCCGAGTTGCTCTGGTCCTCAGCTGAGGTGGATGCTGCTGAGGACTCCTCGGTGTGGCTCCCCTCGCCCTCCGTGCCACTGGGTCCCTCCGACCACTCCTCGGCTGCTGACCCAGTCTGGCTCTCCGGCTCCTCCTGGTCCGTGGAG
This sequence comes from Calotriton arnoldi, assembly GCA_963921515.1. Taxonomy (NCBI): domain Eukaryota; kingdom Metazoa; phylum Chordata; class Amphibia; order Caudata; family Salamandridae; genus Calotriton; species Calotriton arnoldi. Next base: position 60,599 of record CAWUFW010019667.1, read on the forward strand.
CTGTCCCCTTCCGTGGCCGTGGATGTATCTGCAAACAATGGGGAAACAGACAGACATCAGTCACCTGCACATAACGCACACACCACTGTGAGCACAGCACATCACAGAGCAAGCCCTGGCATCATTAGTTGTACATTGCTAAAAGTGCACTAATTGAACAGGAGAAGTCAATTGTCAGTCTGATGCCAAGCATGGCACTCACATCCCACATGGCCTTGCACCCATCTGTCTGGTGTCTGTTGGATTGCAACACCCCAGTGTTGACACATGCACCAAGTACACAGTAGTTGGACAGTGCAGAGAACACGGTGTGGACACATCACAGCTCTTGCCACTGAGTCAGTACAGGTTTACGGATGTAAGGGATGCCCAGAGTCAAATAGGAAATGCATGTGATGCATACCAGCGACAGACACCATGATGCACCCATGTCCTGATAGCCAGCGCCACTATGGTGTGCATGTAGCACATGTCACTCCCCTGCAGGATCACCAATCAGTAGACACATGCCATGGCGGAGGCATGACTGCAAAGTCATACATCACTGTCTCAGTGATGTATGACTTTGCAGCCAGACAACAACACTCTGCACTGTGTCACAATAGTAGGTCATGGGGAATGCAAGTCCTGGAGCTGCACAAGTGCACATGTACATCCCCCCCACAACACATCCTCTTAACCCTCATCTGTCCAGGTCATACCTATTGGACATATGGGAGACCTGTGACACTACCCTCTGAACCTGAGCCCCTCACACTCTGCTGTGCATGGGGAACAGCTGCCTGAACTTCACATTTACATGCCCCAGTCTGCATGGGCAGCTGATCAGACACCTATGTGTCACACAAGTATCGTCTCCTATGGTCACATCTCCAGTGGCATGCTGAGCCCCTACCAAGAAACTCCACAGCAGTCCTGGCGACTAATCCACAGCACACTGACACAGAGGCAGACACCTGAGGGGCAAATCACTGTGCACAATGTGTCCTCTGATACACGGGAGTGGGAGTACAGAGTGTATTGTATGGCCTGGAGTAGGCATGACTGTCCAGCCCCACATGAATGAGGGATGAGCCCTGGACTGTAGGCAGCTGGCTAAGTATGTGTGACACACGTCATATACATACTCCTGGGGCCCAAACATTGTTCCCACCCGCAGCATGGGTGTGTGCCAGGTACCCCAGCCACATGTGGTGGATCAGCTCAGCAATTGGACCACAGATCAAAGTAACACGCTGAATACATGTCAGAATACAGGCATTGTGTAAGCAATGGACCCACCCATGATGCCCACCACAGAGTCAGGGAAACAGATGCTGTCTCCCACCTTGAGTCAAGCAAACTGCAAGGACACAGTCCTAAGTGACAGAATTCCCTGCATGTAAGGGCCACACCTGGGTATCAGATGAGGAGTGGGCAGTGCACAATAGAGGGACATGGCTCCTGGACAACATGACTGCTGTACTGTGGCAGTTCAACCTGGCCCGAGGAGGGCACATAACATGTTAGACAGAGTACACAGTGCAGTCTTTGACTCACCCCCTCCTTGCTGCTCTCTGGCCTTCAGCTGCCCATCCAGGTCTGGAAAGACCACCGCCAGGATCCTGAGCATGTGGGGGGTCAGGGTCCGTGTTCCGCCCTCCTGCGAGGAGGCGACAGCTTCAGCTGGACCCGTGCAATCCTCCGGGTCCAGCCCCGAAGGTCCTGCCACCTCTTTTGGCAGTTGCGGATCCGGCGCTTGTAGACCCCCACGGACCGGACAGCCCGGACGATGTCCTTCCAGATCTCATGCTTCCGATGGGCAGAAGCCTGTCAGGATGACAAAGTGATAAGGACATTACTACACATGCAACATATCCGTGCATGACACAGTTGCATATACATGTCGCAATCACAGGGGCACATGGTGTACCCAGGCAGTGCACGGCTGCCCATGGACAGTTTTCCAGAAGTCACTACATGGTATCATAGCATGGGGAGTAAAACCCTGTTCAGAAGCACTGTCACTGCACCATACCTGTCCAGTGCAAGTCACTACACACTATGGGGGTGACAACTACTCAGTGAGCCTGCTAGCCAGTGGTGTGCTGACTCTCAGCCTTGCTAGTCAGACAAAATGCACATTCAGAAAGGCAGTGCACAGAACACTCACCTGCTCCCCTGGTGTCCCATACAGCTTGCTGTACTGTGGAAGTAGGCTGTCCAGCAGGGCCTGGTTCTCTTCAAGGCTGAAGGCTGGGGCTCTCTCCACAGTACGTGCCATTGCAGGGTCCAGAGGGGCAGAGACAGCAGCAGTGCAGTGGCAGATGTCGTCCTGGAGCATGTAGTGCAGGCAAGTGGGCTCTCAGGGGAACATGCAGCAATATATATGTGCTGGAGAGGCAGATACTGTCCCTTGTGTCCAAAGTGATAGGTCCAAGTCGTTTGCATCTTCTGAATCTGGCCAATCCATGGAATAGCAGCACCAAAACACGCCCACAGCATCCTTCAAATCTTCAACTTCATGACATACATGATTTTGCAACATTGTTGTGGGTGACCAACTGATTTTCCAGCAACCGACTCGTTCGAATATTCGAAAACGCGTCCGTTGCCAGGCAAGCCCATTGTCAATGGGTGCGCACCGATCGGTCCATTGCTGTTCAACGCGCACAGGGGTACAACGCGTACCCGCACACATTGAAAGCAATGGGCCGGCCGGAGGCACCGATCGGTCCATTGCTGTTCAACGCGCACAGGGGTACAACGCGTACCCGCACACATTGAATGCAATGGGCCGGCCGGAGGCACCGATCGGTCCATTGCAGTACAACGCGCACAGGGGTACAACGCGTACCCGCACACATTGAATGCAATGGGCCGGCCGGAGGCACCGATCGGTCCATTGCTGTTCAACGCGCACAGGGGTACAACGCGTACCCGCACACATTGAATGCAATGGGCCGGCCGGAGGCACCGATCGGTCCATTGCTGTTCAACGCGCACAGGGGTACAACGCGTACCCGCACACATTGAAAGCAATGGGCCGGCCGGAGGCACCGATCGGTCCATTGCTGTTCAACGCGCACAGGGGTACAACGCGTACCCGCACACATTGAAAGCAATGGGCCGGCCGGAGGCACCGATCGGTCCATTGCTGTTCAACGCGCACAGGGGTACAACGCGTACACGCACACATTGAATGCAATGGGCCGGCCGGAGGCACCGATCGGTCCATTGCTGTTCAACGCGCACAGGGGTACAACGCGTACCCGCACACATTGAAAGCAATGGGCCGGCCGGAGGCACCGATCGGTCCATTGCTGTTCAACGCGCACAGGGGTACAACGCGTACCCGCACACATTGAATGCAATGGGCCGGCCGGAGGCACCGATCGGTCCATTGCTGTTCAACGCGCACAGGGGTACAACGCGTACCCGCACACATTGAATGCAATGGGCCGGCCGGAGGCACCGATCGGTCCATTGCAGTACAACGCATCACTGTACATGTGACTGGCATATGTCAGCATGCCTGTCTCAGATGGACATATGCCAGCCACAGATAGCTCCCAGGGAGTGAGGGGCACACCTACATCACGACAGCCTGTCCAAACCTTATCATAAGGCATGTAAGGCTGCATTTCCTATTGTGTGTATGTTGGTGTACATGTTGTCCTGTGGGTGTCACCTGTGGGCAGCCACCCCCAGGCTGTGCACGTGTTCATGGGGACAGGATCATTGGTGTTACGTGTACGTGACCACTGTGATGTGCAACTGTTCATATCTGTGCATGTGCCATGGTCACATTTCACAGTGGTGTTTGTGTATGTCATGTCACATACCCCGTGAGTCCCATGTGGGACGGTATGTTTGAGCCAGGGTGTCCCAGTGGCACAATAGTGATGGCCCTCCACAGTCTTTGTGCATGTAGTGTTTACAATGTCTCTGATTTCATGTGCACAATGGGAGACAGTCTCCACATCCATGTTGTGTGTGCATGGACTTTGATGTTGTGCGTGTGTGTCACAGACGTCCATGGCTCTCCTGCCATGGCAAGTGTGGCCACTACCTGTGGGGGTCATGTTTGTTTTGTTGTGGTGTACACATGATACTCCAGGTGATGCCAGTGTCCATGTGTCATTACAGGGTCCCTGGGAATGTGCCTGTCGTTGAGCTGTGGTGCCTGGGGCACATCTGTCCTCACATGTCACTGGGGGGTGACTGTGACACAGCATCATGATATCCAATGGGCCAAACAGGGACAAATTGATGCCACCTGTAGGACCGTGTTGACAGATGTTGGCCATGTATGTACCATAAATGTCGTTCCGGTACTGCACACTTCATGTAGTTGTGCCTCATGATGATGTATGTTGGGATCTTGAGTGTGTTCAATGCCGCATATGTGGGGTGACTGACGATCTTGCTTACTTCTCCTCTGCACTGCAGGGCTCCTGCTGTCCATCGGCCATTCCCAGACCTGGCAACGATGGTGGAACGGGACAGCATCCGACGGTACCGCTTCACCAGGCAGCTGATTGAGGATTTTGCAGTGCAGTTGTCCCCACATTTGCAGCCTGGCCGGCCGTATCCTACAGCGCTGACCCCCAAGGTGAAGGTGTTGGCAGCCCTACACTTCTTTGCCACCGGTACCTTCCAACATACTGTGGCGTCTGCTGGTGGGATGTCACAGACCATGTTCAGCCGTGTGCTCCGCGATGTTTTGGCGGCAATGTTGCTCTTCCTGAACCGGTACATCTATTTCCCTAGACTGCGACGACTCACTGACGTGAAGAGTGACTTTTATGCCCTGGGGAGGATGCCGCATGTCATTGGCTCCATTGATGGGACACATGTGGCTTTGGTACCACCACAGGCCCAGGAGCAGGCCTACAGGAACCGCAAGCACTACCACTCGGTCAATGCACTGGTGGTGTGTCTTGCAGACATGACCATCACACACGTGTGTGCCCATTTCCCTGGTTCAGCACACGATGCCTTTGTGATGAGGAGTAGTCGCATCCCCAGGTTGATGGCACAGATGCAGAACCAGCGTGCCTGGCTTGTCGGTGTGTACTGACTTTGTGCCATTGTGTGTGATCTGATCTGTAGTATTCCGCCCACTTTTCCAAGTCAGCTGATGTGCACTTGTCTGTCCGTAGGTGACTCGGGATACCCCAACATGCCGTGGTTGCTGACACCCCTCAGGAACCCTGTGACACCTGCCCAGATGCGCTACAATGAGGCACATGGTCGGACCAGGAGAGTGATTGAGCGGACCTTTGGTCTCCTGAAGAGCCGCTTCCGCTGCCTGGACAAGACCGGAGGGTCCCTCCCATATGCCCCTGCGAAAGTGTGCAAGATTATCATCGTCTGCTGCATGCTCCACAACCTGGCAGTGCGGAAGGAGTTGCCTCTCATCCAGGATGACGATGACCAACATCCGCCACCTGTGGAGGATCCTGGCCTGGACCACGATGCCAGTGACGATGATGATGATGATGGTGATGGTGATGTCCGCACACAGCTCATCACCAACTTCTTTAGCTGAATGTGAGTATCCTGAGGTGTCATGTCAATGATGTGAGTTGGCATGATGTGTGGGTGGTGCTCTGGTGCTGTTGGAGTGTGTCCATGGGCTACTTGACAGGATGTGTGTTGCGATGTGTGGTGACAGGTGGGCTGTACTCCCCAACAGTGTTGACATGCTAACTTGGTTCTGGGTGGGTATCTTGTAACATGTATTGTGCATGAGTTTTGCTGTTCTGTCCTGTACTGCATTGCTTTTGACTGTGTGTCATTTCTGTCCTTCACAGGGTACTTTCAGATTCGTTTGGTCAACTGTGTCCACCGACGACGTGATTGCACATCCAGGCTGGTAGCTGTTGTGTCCCTACAGGTGATGTGCGCCACACCCATGGACTTCCTTCTGTCTACAGTTGTTGACTGTGTGCCCGCTACCAGGTGGGGTTACCTTGCATCTGTAGTGGTTACGGCATGTTGCTACTGTGTAATAAACCTGTGCTTCACTTAGTGATGTGCGTTGTCTGTGGTCACACATTTGACTGCCATTTGCTTACTGCACCTGTGGGCTACTTGACTACAACTGGGAATGGGTGTGGTGTCTGTGCATTGCACCGTCTTCCCTGGCAACATCAGTGTAGGCAATGAGTCAGATGGCCTAGGTGTGTATGTGTTGTGTAGCCCTGGTGGTGTGTCTCCCTCATATGTGTCACGTTGCCTGTACTCACATGCCTGTGTTGTCCTTGCTGTTGCAGTTCGCATACACTGTGTAATTTTGCAGTTCATCATCCCCATAACAGCACCCACGTTGGAATCACGACAGAGGCAAGTATGGTGTATTAGTGTGTTTATTGTGATAATAGTGCATAGGATGGATTGTGCTGTACATGAATCTTGCAATCCCAAGTTCCTAGATGAATAGAAAGTCCAGGTAGACAGGATCCCTAGTATCGGGGCCACTGTTGTCTGACACATTGTTCCAACTTATACTCCCCATGCAATGTGTGGGAGTAGTGTTGCCATCAACAGGGTGAACAGTCTGTGCACAAAGGCGAAAATCCAGAACAGGTTCAGGCTTCCTGGGAGTTGCGCTTGGCCATCAGCCTCTCACTTTCCCCTCCTCGGACGACCCCTCTTCTTGGGGGGGGGCCCTCAAGTGCAGGCTGCTGCGGTGCAGGGGACTCTCCGCCAGAGTCCTCCTCCCTCCCTGTGGCAGTTGCAGTTTGTTCGGTACCAGATGTTGTTGGCACACAGGGAGGTGTGGACTGGTTGCTGTTCATCTGGCGGAGGCATTGTAAAATGTCCCTGTGCACCGCCGTCATCTCATGTAGTACATCCCACTTGGACTCCACGCGGGTCATGTGGGAGTCCACACGTGACATGTGGGAGTCCACACGTGACATGTGTGACTCCACTTGGGACATGTGGGAGTCCAAGCGGGCATGATGGGCAGCCTGCTGCTGTTTGATGTCTCTGAGGAGCCCCACTACCTGGCTGAGCTCTCCGGTGCTGGACTGGTACGCATCAGCTATGCGTACCAGTTGTGGGTCTTCATGCACACCAGCAACGTCTGCAAGCAGCGACCTCTGTCTCCCACCCCTCCCACCACCCCTGCTGACATGTGCAGTGTGTGCAGTTGCACGCACAGATAACCCTGGTCCACCTTGGGGGTTGGTGGTGGTGGTGGTGTCCATGGCCCCAGGTTGGTCCAGGGTCACTGCGCTGGTGTTGTTCCTTATTCTGTCCATGTCGGCAGGGATGGTATTCGTGGTGACAGTCGTTGGAGGGGTGGGTGCAGGGGGTGCAGCTGGTGGACCTGCTGGTGCTGCAGCTGGTGGTCCTGCTGGTGCAGCATGTTGACTTGCACCGGATGTGCCAGGTTGTTCATCGTCCGAGGAGGACAGAGGCTGTACGACGCCAGTGAGCTCGGCATCCTCTTGAGCCTGGGACTGGGACTCCTCAGCGTCTGCTGCTGTGTCCCTATCATCACCTGTTTTTGGGAGACACAAACAATGTATGTCATGTTTCTGCAGGCATCAGTGGTTGACACACCTGACAGTTGTGACTGTGCCTCGGGGTGCGGGCCTGTACATTGTATTGTCCTAAGTCGTCACAGTCAGGGGTTGATATTGGTGTGGCACATTGTCCTGCATTATTTGGGCATTTCTATGTATTCTCTGGGGTGTGAACATGGTCTGCATTGATTGTGTTTGGTTGACAGCCAGACCTCCTTCCCACCCACCCACCCACCCAGTCAGTTATCCCACCATGGAACGTGCTTGCATTGCAGGGAGTGTAAGTTGTCTCTCAGGATGTCAGTCAGTGGTGTCCTGCTGTTTGTTGGTGCACAGTTGGCAGCAGGGCCTTGTGCTCCCCACAGCAGTAGCCAGTGTCAGCCATCTTGTGAGTCCTTCTCCACTCCCTGTGATGTGAGCATGGTTCAGGGTGGTGTTGATGGGCCAGTTGTGAGGCTGAGCAATGTCTGTGACTACGACTCCCATCATGCTATTGCCTCCACCCCCTTCCCAGCATGCCCATGCTTCCTTCCTTTTGACTCTGCTTCCCTGTGGGGTGGGCTGGCTGTGCTGACAGGATGGCTGGGAGTGTTGTCCTGGCAGTTGTTTGGCTAAGAGTCCCAAGAGTGTCCCTGTGCTTCACACAACATAAGCCAGGGTGGTGGTGCTTTGTGGGATCTTGTGTTAGGATGGAGGGCATTGCATTCTACCAGGTGGGTACTGTGGAGTTTGTGTTGGGGGGGGGGTGAGGGGAGGTGCTGGTGACTATAGTCAGTGCTGCAAGTCCCCCTTCCCACCCAGCCAGCCAGCCAGATATCCCACCATGGAACGTGCTTGCATTGCAGGGAGTGGAAGTTGTCTCTCAGGATGTCAGTCAGTGGTGTCCTGCTGTTTGTTGGTGCACAGTTGGCAGCAGGGCCTTGTGCTCCCCACAGCAGTAGCCAGTGTCAGCCATCTTGTGAGTCCTTCTCCACTCCCTGTGATGTGAGCATGGTTCAGGGTGGTGTTGATGGGACAGTTGTGGGGGTGAGCTATGTCTGTGACTACGACTCCCATCATGCTATTGCCTCCACCCCCTTCCCAGCATGCCCATGCTTCCTTCCTTTTGACTCTGCTTCCCTGTGGGGTGGGCTGGCTGTGCTGACAGGATGGCTGGGAGTGTTGTCCTGGCAGTTGTTTGGCTAAGAGTCCCAAGAGTGTCCCTGTGCTTCACACAACATAACCCAGGGTGGTGGTGCTTTGTGGGATCTTGTGTTAGGATGGAGGGCATTGCATTCTACCAGGTGGGTACTGTGGAGTTTGTGTTGGGGGGGGTGTGAGGGGAGGTGCTGGTGACTATAGTCAGTGCTGCAAGTCCCCCTTCCCACCCAGCCAGCCAGATAGCCCACCATGGAACGTGCTTGCATTGCAGGGAGTGGAAGTTGTCTCTCAGGATGTCAGTCAGTGGTGTCCTGCTGTTTGTTGGTGCACAGTTGGCAGCAGGGCCTTGTGCTCCCCACAGCAGTAGCCAGTGTCAGCCATCTTGTGAGTCCTTCTCCACTCCCTGTGATGTGAGCATGGTTCAGGGTGGTGTTGATGGGACAGTTGTGGGGGGGCAATATGTGTGACTGCGACTCCCATGATGCTATTGGCTACACTGACTTGGCCAGCATACACAGAATTCCTTCCTTTGAGTGGTCTTCACTGTGTGTTGGTGTTGTTGTGGTGGCTACATGTGTGGATGTGTGTGTTAGTTCTATTTGTGCCACTGCCTAGCTGTAGTTGTGGTTGTGTTTGTACATGTGTTGGCACAGTTGGATGTGACTTTTTTGATGGCATGTGTTGTGTTTATCTGACTGACATACACATTTTGGGATGATTCTGTTCTAGTTGCTGTGTAATTGCTATGTGTGCATGGTTTGACTCTCCCCTTGACAGTGATGTGTGTGTTTTGTGGCAGTTTATTGTGTACATTTGTTGTGTACTCACCAGGCTCTGGGATGTTCTCTAGTCCATATACGCTCACTGGCGGAAGGATGGCCCGCACCTTCTCCTCCCAGGGCCTGAGGTATATTGGCTTGGCAGGAGGGCCACTGCCGGTATGTTGGCTGTTGATGTAGTCTATCTTCAGCAGGTCCCGTACCCTCCTGCGCACGTCATACCACCTGTTCTGGATGTCCGTCTTTGTGCGCCGACATGATGATTGGGCGTTCACCCTGTTGATGATCCTCTCCCACATCTTGGTTTTCTGCGACATGGGGGTCTGTTGGACCAGAGTGCCAAACAGCTGTGGCTCCACCCTGAGGATCTCGTCTACCAGGACTTCCAATTCACAATCTAGGAACTTGGGATTCTTCTTGGGGGGCATGGTGATGGGTGGTGATGGTGAGTGATGTGTGTGTTGGTGTGCAGGTGAGGGTGTGTGAGTGTGTGTTTTGCTGGGTGTATGTGAGGTAGGTATTTGTTGGTGTGCTGATGGTGTGTGGCTTGTGTGAGGGGTGAGCTGTGGGTGTGTGGTTGCTTTCTCTTGGGTGCTGGCAGTGAAATGGCATTTGCAAAGGCTCATGGTAGTGATTTGTGTCCTTTATATAGGTGGAGTTGTGGGTGTGTCTTTGTTCTCTGTCCCCACCCCCCCAGTATTTATTGGCTTGGTAATTGCTTGTTTGGCCTTTTTTGGGTGATTTTTCCTTTGTGCTGTTTGTGTATGTTGGAAACGTTCTTGTGACCGAGTCGGACCCTGCATTGGTCTCGTACGGTGTTTTCCGTTTCGTTCACGCTGTGTTTGTGCAGTTTTGTATGCTGCGTACGCGTCGGTCGCGGTGTATTGTGTTGCTTCGGCTCGGTTTTGTATGCGTGTCGGTCGTACGGCTTGTCCTCCGTCCGACTCGGTCGTGTTTTTCGCGCCTTGCATCGTACTTTGCGGGTTGGAGTTGGCGGGTACGATTCGGTCGGATTTGTTCCGGGTGCGTGTCGGTCGGTTGGATTCGCGTGTTTTTCCGGCCGGATTGCTATTTTCCGAGCGGCTCGGTCGGTCGGCTTGGTTTCCTGACGTGTCGGTCGGATTTATCGCGGCTTGCATCGTACTTGGCGTGTCGGGCGCCACTGGTACGTGTCGGTCGGTATTTTTTCCGGATCCGAGTCGGTCGGTGCTTTTTCCGGCCCGAATCGGAATCGACCCCTAGGTCTTCTCACTATTATATTTTGGGTTTACCAGGTTGCGGGTAAATATAATAGTGAGAAGACACTAGAGGGGTGTGTTCCACCACAGTTTAATAATTGCCTCCCCAACGTTAATATAATCTGCTGGACTATATCTGGTAAAGTCTCTAAAATTTGTGATGAGGATTGGCTAACTTACATTAACAATTTCAATATAATTTAGTTGCAAGAAACATGGGGCCCTGATGATAAAACCTGGGAAGGCTATTTAAGTTACTGTTTGCCCACTGCTCCTTCACCTTTGGGCAGAGCAAGGCATGGAATGGAGACACTATTTAGGGTACCATGGAATGTAAGCCATTAAGGTACCCTTATCTTATCCTGGAATCCAAATTTTTGGGATTATCTGGTCTAGACAATTACATTTTTTCCTTATAAATATTTATATTGACATTAATTTCAGAGACAAACAATGCAGCACAGACACACTTTAAAGTAGTAGAGATTTGACAGAAAGGGTGTCTGCTACCTTGCAATGTTTTAATTTGATTTTAGTGGATGATTTTAATGCTACATTAGGATCTAGAGTCACCCTTTTGGACCCCTCTTTTGTGGAACTGAGTGAACCCAGATATCAGATAGTGTACCCCAGGGATCTCTGCTATACAGGCATTTGTCCACATCTAATCTGTGCAACATAGCAGAAGTTTTTGAAAGGTCTGATAACCAACTTTCGACCTTCATGTGCTTGGACCCCAGAACTATAATTACGAGGGCACTTGAGAAAGGAATTACTAGCACTTAGGGACAAGGGGCTTAGGGTTGGCTGGAAGACCGCAGATATCTCATTACTTTTGAAAATATAATTTGAACCAACCCATTCTTAGTCAAGAAGGGCCTGATTTACAAAGGTAAACTTAGACCAAAAGTCTAAGTTTAGACCTGAAGTCTAAGTTTATACCTAAAGTCTAACTTTACTACTACTAAAGTTAGACTTTTGGTCTAAGTTTAGACCAAAAGTCTAACTTAGACCAAAAGTCTAACTTTAGTAGTAGTAAAGTTAGACTTTTGGTCTAAGTTAGACCTCCGGTCTAAACTTAAACCAAAAGTCTAACTTTAGTAGTTTACCTTTGTGAATCAGGCCCGAAGTGTTTAATCTATGACAGTTACTATGGCTATTCGATTATTAAGGCCTTTGCCTCTGTAGGTTGACTCATTAGGGAAGTCCTGCTAGCAAGGCTAGAAACATCAAATTTGACCAGCCTAGCTGGTTTGATAAGCCCTGCAGGGAAGCAAATAGATGGCCCAAAAGACATAACTAGGAACCCCAGGGATAGAGACTATATTCTGAACTGCAGCATTATCCATAAACTCATCTTAAAGAAGGTGAAGCTGGCGTTTAAAGAGGAAACTTGAGAAAACTTGGTTGCATCATGCTCCTCCAAGAACTTCGGTCATTCTGGAAAATCATTAATTCACCCACGTTTAATACCAGTGAGGGTGTGGGTTTAGGCGTGAACATCAAGGCTCAGCTTTGGGTGGAACATTATAAATCTATATACCATCTGTGGGGCCTGATGTTATTGCTTCTCCAACAACGTACCCTGTTCCCATTCAGTTTAAGCTACAGGAGGTGACCAATGAAATTTCAAATACCCCTCTGGCAAGTCTCCAGGCCCAGACAGGGTTCCTACTTATCTTTATTAATATAATATTGCTTTTGGGCCCCTGCTATCACTACCAGCATTAACTCTGCCTGCAGTAAAAATGTCTATCTTCTTGGCACGCTGCAATCATTGTGCAAGTGTTTAAAAAAGGAAACAGGCAAGATGGATGCTGTTACGGGCCAATTTCTTTCTAGAGCCAGTAATCAAAGTGGTTCGCCAAGTTTTCTTGTATAGAAGCAACTAACTTTTTATCTATAGTACAATATGGGATTAGAACTGCATTAGGCACCCTTCAACAATGTCTTAACCTCTACCTATTAGTCAGCAAATATATGGTGGCTAAGCAGGGCCAACTGTTTTTATCATTCATGGACCTCAGTAGCAACTTCGACTGAATTAACAGGTCAATGCTTTGGGGTATTTTATCCAACATGGGTTTGGATCAGATTTTAATTGATTTTCTACGGAAATGACATAGTGGGCTTACGCCGTCAGCATGATATGGAGAAGGGGGGACTGTACTAATTAATTTGCGTTAGAGCGTAGGGTCCCTCAGAGCTGTGTTCTTCTTGCACCAATATTGTTTTATTGTACATAAATCTTAATTCTTTCTTAATTTTGCAATCCAGCAATATGCTAATGGTGCACTCAAAACCAGTTCCAGTTTTCATGTATGCAGATGATGCTGTTTTGTGTACTACTCCCAGCAGTCTTAATGCCCTAATTGACAGTTTTGTATTATTTATGGACCGTCTAAACTTTTCAAAACCAATTTTATCAAGACATGTTATATTGTATCTGGTAGAACTAATAGCAAGTCTAGACCTATCTTTTTTAGGGTCAAAATATTGCAAATGTAGCCCATTTTCCTTATTTAGGAATCACATTTGATTCTTCCAGCTCATGGTCGCATTTCCTATTAATTTGGTGCCTGAGATTTAAGCAAGCAATCAACACACTTTTTAACTTTTTTCAGAGGATCAGGAAGAAACCAGCTGTGCCCCTTCTAGAAGTCTACAATCAAAAATGTCTCTCAGTCATAACATATATGGGGATACACTAGGTGACACAGCCTTGAGACAGCAGAAAATCGTTTTTATAGATCACTTTTGGGGCTACCACCCAATTGAGCCCATTGCTTCCTACATGAAGAATTAGGTCTGAGTTATGTGGAGGGCTGTTTGAAATTATCCTTCATGCTATCATGGATTTTCATATCGTCCGATGCCCATGCTTCCTTAAATCGTAACACAATAGAGGTCTGCAACCATGGACTAAATATACCCTAGCTAGAGTATAGTAAATTGATTGCTGATGCATGGGTAAGCCAGACATATTTGCTAGCACCCAACAGATAATGTGGAGAGAAATAGCCTGGGTAAATAAGAAGTTTAATGCCCCGCACCTGTTTGACCTATCAGCCTTTGGGTGATCTTTCCTCAAACCTTTTGCATTCCTCCTCCATTTTTCTGATCTTTTTCTTGCTGGCCTTAGGACTCTGTGCACTTTACCGCTGCTAACCAGTGCTAAAGTGCATGTGCTTACTCCTTACAACATTATAACATTGGCTTATCCCCAACTGGCATATTTAATTTACATGCAAGTCCCTACTAAAGTAGTACTACATATCGCTAGGGCCTGTAAATTAAATGCTACTAGTGTGTCACCCACTTAGGTAGCCCTTTAAACATATCTCAGGCCTAACATTGCAGCCTGTGTGTGTGCACTTTTAAACTGTCATTTCAACCTGATGAAAAAAACGCAACACTCAATCAATCAATCATTATTTTTCTTCGGTCATCCAATGACCATAAAAGAAGCAAAGTAAAACCATTCATAATACATATCACAATGGAATAAAACAATTATTAAAATATCCAGTTCATAAAATAATGGCATAAATTAAAATATCAATTTACAGAACAGTTGCAGACCTTAAGCGTATAGCACGTTGTACAAAAGTTACAATTAAAGAACATATCCTCACTGTTGGTAATGATTACAAAAATACCATTGCAGCCCAATATTGCATATAATTGGCCTACTTTAAAAAGGGCAGTATGAACGTTTTCCTTAATAAAGAATAAAACTTGTAGAAAAGGATAAGGTGCAACATGCTTTGTGGTGAACAACCATCACAGGGACAGGGAGGTAAATTAGCAGCCTACACGCCCTGTGTGGGCAAAGCAACAAGAAAATGTAGGGTTTTGAGTCTAAGCCTAGTTAGCAGAAACCTGTGATGTGTGTTATTAACCCAGGTTAGATAGGGCTCGGAACCGAGACATGTACATATATGGCTGTTAGAAATGGGGGTCTCTAGTTGGCAGTGGTATGCACCCTGTCCAAGTAGGGACCCTTCCTTCAAGTCACAGTAAGGGAGTTACACACCCAAGATATCTCCTGCTCAACCCCCTTGGTAGCTTGGCACAAGCAGTCAGGCCTATCTAAGAGTCAATGTGTAAAGCATTTGTACATATAACACACACTAACACAGTAAAAACACTACAAATGGACACCACACCAGTTTAGAAAAAATAACCAATCTTTATCTAAATTAAACAAGACCAAAACGACAAATATCGAACATACATAAGCAAAGTTATCACTTTTTAAAGGTTTAAGCAAGCTTGACCAGAGAACTCCATGGATGCGTTGATTTTAGCACAAATTACCTTTGATGCGGCAAAATCCAAGATGAAAAACAGTAAAGAGGAGGGAAGCGTCAGAAAACGTGACGCGCCGATTCTTCAGTCCTAGGGGAATGGAGGCGTCAGTTCTGGGTACATATTACACATCAAAAACCAATGGTACCTGTGGAAATAATAAGAAAATAATACTAGTATTTATATTAATGATACTAATACAGCACAATGACAATAATATAGGAAAAGATGTACAAATTTTCAAAAAAGTACTTAAAAAGCCCAGTAGGTAAAATGCATTGTAATTTATATTGAAAAGTCCAAAAAACGTGTACGGTGTTCCAAGTGAAAAGTGAAACCTATATACAAAATGTGACAGGTTGTGACATACATGAAGGCTTCAAAAAATACAGGAGAGCAAAAAGCGACCATCTAAACAATTTACAGTAAACATTCACAGTCTCCTGTAACAATGACGGAGGCTGAGTACAATGGTTCGCTTTGCAGGTGTGTTGACGACGTTTCAACCTCTTAAGAAATATGAGGTCTCATCAGGACCTAAGAATTATGGAACACCTGAAATCAAAATGGAGAGGGGGGGATCAATGACCTAGATAAAAACAGGAGTGGGAGATCAGGAGAGTTGGAAAAGGGTTAGACTCTAATACCTGGGTTAAAATAGATATTCTGTCAGATGGTAGTAAACATAAACATAAATTTTTAGAAGGAGTCGTTAGCTGGATCCCCCATTACAGACGTAATTGAATACACACGATCTATACTGTCAGATCCCCTCCCACTTACAGGGGTAAGTTGTTCCAAGAGAACTGTAAATATCTTTCAAAAAATTTCTAAATATCCTTGATATGCCATGTAGTCTATCCATCTCACGACTCCCTCTAAAAGTGTATGTTTCCTCTCTATAGCGCACTGCTGGGCCCTATGTAAGTACTACTTCTTTCCCTCATCCCACCGGGTCACTTTCCCCTGGGTGCATGCACTACCATCTGACAGAATATCTATTTTAACCCAGATGTTAGAGTCTAACCCTTTTCCAACTCCACTGATCTCCCACTTCTGTTTGAGTCAGCTGCAATATTAGTATGTCCATGTGATGAATCCACCCCCAAACACTTTTGCACTTTTGCACTTTGCATTTTTCTGTAAATTTTATGAACATGTTACAAGAAACATTCTTAATTCCAGTTCTTATGAGTGACTGGTTCTTTAAACGTGAACTCGCACTCTACTTTTTAAGATATTGAGTACCTCACTTATATGTAAAGCTGTTCGCAACTTTAAAAGATATGCAATAAGTCATTGCAAATCCATGCTTTTTTTAATAACTTGATTATTGGTGAAGTTACTGTTACAGTAATGTGGGCAGATGTAACCGTTTTTAAGCTATGCTTTATCATTATTTTAGCATTTGAATAAAGATATTCTGCCTGTCTGTCTACTCTATATCTCGTAACCTTTTAATGTTCCTTAGCAGTATCATCAAGGCACTTCTATAAAGAATCCTATAATAAAGTGTGGTTTGGTTTCTGGGGAAATAGCTATTTAAAGTTTATGGGATATACTCCAGGCAGTCAAATAAATAGGGAAATGGCACTGGTACTCACTATCGATTGTGGGACAAAAATGTCCATCTCTCTTAGTAATCTGTGCTATTTGCACGTCAACACTTGCTCCACAGTAACGACTCTCCGAGTTCTGTACAGACAGAAGCAGCTACTTTCACTGTGGCACAAACTGAAGCAAGCACAAACGATTCTCCAAATGCTGCCGATCAGTGGCAGCGGTGAAATGATGCCCCGCTGCCGCAGAATGTGATGACGGCCTCCTGAGCAGGGCCGGACTGGGTACCCAAAGCAGCCCTGGCAATTTTTTAGGACCAGTCCCCTGGGGGCTGCTTTTGTTACTGGGGGGCGATATTGCAGCACTGCTGCAAAACCGGTCCCCAGTAACAAAACCGGCCCCCACTGCTGCAAAACCAGCTTCCAGCTGCTTCGGCCAGTCCAGCCCCGCTCCCGAGTTCTTCATATCTCACAAATACTTAGGGGCAGATTTATGACGACTGGCGCATCCCTGCAAATCAGCAGGGATGCGCCAGGTAAGATGCGTCACCCAAGTTTACCCTTGCGCCACCACAGATCCGCCGCATTTACAATGCGGCGCATCGTGGCGCAAGGATAAACAGATGCGTGACGCATCTCCCGTAGGAAGGGTGGCGCATTGCTGGAGTCGTGTCGCAAGCGCGACGCAACTCCAGCAATGCTCGTGGCCTGCCCATACATAACGTGGTGCGTCACGCCTTACGCCTGCTTCAAGCAGGTGCAAGGTTTTGACGCAGCGGCGTCGGAAAAGTGACTGAGTGGAATCTTGTAGATTTCACTCAGGCACTTTCCGAGGCTTTACTGTGCCGGAACGCGCCCCCCCTGCGCTGGAACGCCCACATGAAACCTGACGCAGGTTTCATGTGGCGCAACAACGTGACGCATCTCCCTAGATGCGCCACGTTGTAAATAGGGCGCAATGTGGCACATGGTTTACGCCGTCGCTGCGTCACAGAAGTGACGCAACAGCGGCACAAAAGTGGCGCAAGGGGCTCGTAAATCTGCCCCATAGGGGCTTATTTATGAGCCCTTGAGTCACTTTTGCACCGCCGGCGCATCACTTTTTGTGACACACCAGCAGGGTAAAAAATACGCCATGTTGCGTCATATTTACATAGTGATGCATCTAGATAGATGTGTCACTTTGTAAACCCCTGCACCACATTATACCTGCGCCAGGTATAATGTATGCAGGGTGGGCGTTCTGATGCAAGTAAGCCTCGTAGAAGTGACGCAGTGAAATCTATGAGATTTCACTGCGTCACTTCTAGGACGCAAATGCGTCAATATCTTACGCCTGCCTCACAGCAGGCGTAAGACTGACGCAGGCACATTTGAAATGGGACTTGCCCATGTGAAATGACCCATTGATGGAGTTGCATCACTTTTGTGACACACTCCAGCAATGCGCCATTTTTGCGCCTACACATACGTCAGAAATACTGACGTATCTGTAACTCCTTGCGACATGATGCGTCATACTGTAAATATGACGCATCCAGCATGCCGCAAGGAGGGCGCAATGTAAAGTGACGCATCGCTGTTTTCATGCAGCGATGCGTCACTTTTCATAAATGAGGCCCTTAATGGTCTTGGGCTAAATGAGGGCCCCCTGAAGGCCAGGGTACCTCCTGAAGTGTTGGGGGAAACCCCGTCGCCACAGGGGCTGTAGGGGCTTGCTACGCTACTGATGCCAATCCCTGTTCCAGTGTTTCTTTTGTGGTTGTCTTGTAGTTTTGTTATTGTCCAACCCTTTGGTAGAAACTCAACACAGCAATGTAAATGAAGACTTTCTGTTAATGTTCGACTTTAACCTTACATTTGCTACTGCTCTAAATATTCATCCTCCTTTTGCAACCCTTCAAATTATGATGTTTTGGTGAATATGTATAACCGAACTGACAAGCCTGATTTCCTACGGTTGACTTCTCATGTTCTAAGTCTTCCTGATTCCCGATATGTTTTTGTTGTCTTGTATTTTATTCTCATCACCCTTAATGCTCCATCTGAAGCACACAGTAAAAGCCCACAGGGCCACAAAGTACAGATTGCAGCATTGTGCGGTTTGTGCAAACATATTTCAAGTAAACTTGAATCGCTGGTTGGGCTCGAGGAGTCCATTGGGTGTGAGGGCTCCACAGCTCGTTTTACTTTATTGTGCTGCCTCTGATAGCTCCAAATTGACCTCCTGAATGCAGCAATGTTTTTTCTAAACATTTTGAAGAAGACAAAGAATGCAAGCCAGGCCTGGAAATCAATTAACATCGAGATACATGAAAAGGTCCAGCAGCAGATTAGGCTGAAGTGAATTTTCTCCTCTCATTGAGAATAGTCAGCCTGATTCAGCAGCCACTTTGCCTCCCCGGCTCTCAGCCACATTCTTCCACACCAACCTGACGCATTGTTTTGTTGGACACATTAAGCCTTTGGCCGAATCTAAAAGCCACATCAAGCAAAGGAATTTTTCTTTTAAGTTTCAGTCACAGAGATCTATCATGATACAGCAGTTTAATATTGACTCCCAGAAGACTTTCAATGTGAGGCGCCAAAGGTGTCACAGAATATTGTCCTTTTGGAGTTCTCTTAATCTTACCCAGAGTGATCTATTCGCAGGGTTTTCCAGCGCCATTCCCAAGAACCTCCACAATACAAGCATTCTTAACTCTGCTGCTTGCCCACGTTTTCTAATAACAACGTCCACCTTGTTAAAGACCAAGCTTACTGCAGCACCAATTGTTCTGGTAACTTGGAATGTGAGGGAACTATCCTCGTTATTGTTTACTCTCGTCTTCTGGTCTGAGGAATCACCTACAGTGTTTCATGGTTCATTATTTTTAAACATTTATTTATAGTTATTTTTTTACGTTTTTTATAGAGTGCGTTTTGAAAACATACTGAAAAACACAGCGAGTCAACCATATACTGACTGTGGTGACCAGATAAACCAACATTTGAGTATTTTTCCCAACATAAATCAACAATGTCCCCATGGAGGTTTATAACTTCAAGGGAAATCTCTTGAAACTCTTTTTAGATATGACTACAAGCAGTTTAGCTGTCTGAAAACCCCTCTTGTTGGCACACACCGGATCACACTTGACATATAGTGACATATAGAAAGGGCCTTTGAGTAACTCCTCTTTAACCATTGCCTCATTTACGTACTCACCCTACAGGCACTAACTGCCCAGCATGTCATGTTGTGAATTATCCCACATCATTTTTCAGATGTTTACTGTTTTTATCCTGCTTTGGATTGTTGATGGCAACAGAAGTGAATCATTCTCTATAACAGAAAAACACAATTGAAGTGGCCACCAGCGAGTGCTCGTTTGAGAGTGTGGTACCAAGGCAGTAGAATGGAGCCTCTTGACTTGCCCGCCGCATGTGTCTTACTAATCGCAATCTGGAATTAACATCCAGCTGACTCAGAAGTGACATGAGTCCCTATAAGAGCTAGTGACCGGTTTATTAGCGTTTATTCAGCACTGTGCACTTGGCACTGTCTGAATGCCATGGAGTGCCTGTCTCCTGTGAGCACACAAGAGGGCAGTTCGTTCAGAAACACCTTCACTTCCAGGAGCACATTTGTCTATTCCTTCTGCTTATTTTACATATAAGCACAATAAAAGAAGATGAGGGAGTGGCAAATTATTTCTGAAACTTAATTCTGCTTCTAATTTTTCTGCAGTGTGCTGCAGTGTGCTAAAGTATGAATCATCTAGTACATATACCGTCAGCACAATAAGAATTTGTTGGAAATGGGATTCTTGGTTGGCTGAGGTATGCACCCAGGCCACACAGGAACCACCACGCTAGTCATGGTAAGCTAGATACACACTAAAAGATAGCCTGTGCTCACCCTCTGGAAGCTTGGGACCGAGTAGTCAGGCTTATCTAAAGGGGCAATGTATAAAGTATTTGTGCAACACACACACACAGTAACACAATGAATACACCGCAAAAAGATGCCATACAGATTTAGGAAAATAGATTATTATATTCTGAACAAAACAAAACAAACACAACAAAAATCCAATGTATAGAAGTTGAGATATTGAATTTTAAAAGAATAAATGCAGTAAAGCGATTAGAAACAAGTCACGCTAAAAAGGTTACTTTAGGTCACACTGGAATGGGGCACAGTCAAAGTTCGGGCAGACCGCGATGGAGTGCTGGCCAGCTACAGGACCCACCCAGGCCCTGCTGAGCAAAGTACCTTTCCTGGTTGCAAACAGCAGGATTTGTATATCATCTCCACGCAGTGAAGGCGATACGTCAGTTCTGAAGATGAGTGCCAGAGTCGAGAGGTGTTGAACGATGCACCGGATTTTGCCATGCAGTTGAGGGGATGCGTCGATCTCACCAAGTTGCTGAGGCAGTACACTGTCCGAGTCGTCGATCCCTAGAGGCAAAGAGCTGGTTCCGAGGTGATATGTCGATTTTACTCTTGCAACTGGGTCGATGCACCAGTTCTGCTACAAGCAGACAGGAGATGCATTGAAATCCATGTTGCAAGTATCTGAGCCACTTCCAGTGAGCCAGGCACTGGAGCAGGGGTAGAGACTTTGATATCCTTGAGTCTCAAGCAACAGGAGGCAAGCCAACAAGCCCTTGGAGATTACTTGGATGGAAGGCAGAGTCCAGCTTTCCTTCAGCGGAGTCAGACAGCAGCAGGCAACAGGGCAACAAACAAAAAACAGGCCTTCCAGATCAGCAGTCCAGTTGAGTCCTTTAAGCAGCACAGAAATGTTCTGGCAGAGCTTCAATTTCAAGTCCAGTAGTGTCTGATTATAGGGGGTCAGGAACCCAGTACTTATACCAAAAAGTGTCTTTGATGTGGGGGGTGACTTCAAACCAGCTCTCTGAAGTGCACACATATCCCTTTCAACCCAGTCCTGTGTGTGGGGGTAATCAGCCATTTGTGTGGGGACAGGACACTGCCTATTCAAGTGAAGTGTTAGCCTCTCCCTTCCATCCTGCCTAGGCAAGGCCTTCAGAATGCAGATGTATGTAGAAGGTTACTCAGACACACCTAACTTTCCTGTGTTCTGGCTGTCTAGAAGGAATGCACAAAGTGTAGCTGTCACCCAGCCCAGACGTGTATTGTAGACAGGCTGCAAAGCACCCAGAGTTATAAGCACAGAGAAATGTTCACTTTCTAAAATTGGCATTTCTACAATAGTAATGCTAAATCTAACGTTACCAGTAAGGAGGATTTGTCATTACCATTCCAAACATATGAAACATGAAAAAGCTACTCTTTTCTGATCAGGAACTACAAATTAAAAGTGTATTAAGGAATTCCGAATGCTAACCTATGAGAACAGTAGGCCTCACTGTAGTGAAAAATGAAATAGGCTGTTAGTCACAACCAATACATGAAAAACATACCAGTACATATCCTACCTTTCATTTACACAGTACCCTGCCCTTAGGGATACCTAGGGCCTACTGTAGGGGTGACTTATGTGTAATAGAATGGGAGTTTCAAGTTTGGCAAGTAGTTTTAAATGCCAAGTTGAAGTGACCGTAAACTGCACACATAAGTCCTGCAGGGACAGGCCTAAGACAGGTTTGAAAGGCTACTTCTATGGGTGCACAACAGTGCTGCAGGCCCATTAGAAGCATTTAATTTACAGGTCCTGGGTATATGGTACCACTTTACAAAGGACTTGCAAGTAAATAAAATATGCCAAACGGGTGGAAACCAATTATACCATGTTTAGAGGAGAGAGCACTTTAGCACTGGTCAGCAGTGGGAAAGTAAACAGAGTCCTAAAGCCAACAAAACGAAGGTCAGAAAAAGAGAAGGAGGAAGGCAATAGGTTTGGGTGACCCTTCAGAGAGGGTCATTTTCCAACAGAATGCCTCTGTGCTTTATCTGGGCCTGTGTTTGCTGGCAGACTCATTGCATGCATGTCATGCCCTGTCATCCATGTCTTATGAAGTTGTGTCCCTCTGTGGCTCAGAGTGACAGACCCTCCCCATCTGCACAATGCCTGTTCTGTCCATGAAGGAGGGGGCACACCTGGTCCCAGCACCAGCTGCCACCATGGTGCATCACAAGCATGCATCTCAGCAGTCGGCTGGTACTTGACGGGAATTATAGAAATGGGGTTACCCAATGGTGGTCGTGGACCTGGGTTCAATACGATACAAAAAACAATGGTCCTTGACCCTTCTTGTAGAAAATGATGCGTATCACACAACACAGTTATTGTTTAGAATTATTTTTGAGCATATGACCAGTTGGCTCGAAGTAATCAATACAATAGTTAATTCGTACAAAGGTTTATACAGAAGTGCAACAACCAAGGCGTATTCAACAAGGTTTTATTCACATCATTGTTAAATCAACATTACTAAATAAGGACAATTAAGGAAGAGGGGAAAAGGGTGGGACGTAGCTCCAGTGGAACGTGCGAGAAAAGAGGGGGTGCTCTGGTGTACAGAAGATAAGAAAGGAAATTTCTGACAGTATAATAAGGGATTGAAGGTCATTCAAAAAGAGAGAGGACTGATAAATCATTCACAGTTAGCGGTAACCTGGCCTCATTTAAAACAATCAAAAATCTTTTTATATTCAATTATAAGCACATAAATGTGTCCTTATACAGCACGTTGGATTTGGGGCTTGTGATCCAGGTTGGTTTTGTGGGAGGGCGTCGACGTTTCGACCCGACTAGGGGCTCAGAGGGTAATTTGGAACCTCGGCCTGCGGGTCTTCTTCAGGACAAAGTGGAGAAACCTGAGTTAAGTGTGTGGTCCTTGTTGCACACCCGCAGGGTTAACTGGAGGGGTGCGGGATTCTCTCCCGTCTAGTAAGTCATGGTGGGCGTCCTCATCCGTGAGTGAAGGGTAACGCACTCCAAGCAGTAAAGCTTGATTCTTATTATTAGGTAACCAAAACGGGCGTCCGCAGTCCGCACGAGTTGCTAGAGGCTCTAGAAGAAGATCCGCAGGCCGAGGTTCCAAATTACCCTCTGAGCCCCTAGTCGGGTCGAAACGTCGACGCCCACCCACAAAACCAACCTGGTTCACAAGCCCCAAATCCAACGTGCTGTATAAGGACACATTTATGTGCTTATAATTGAATATAAAAAGATTTTTGATTGTTTTAAATGTGGCCAGGTTACCGCTGACTGTGAATGATTTATCAGTCCTCTCTCTTTTTGAATGACCTTCAATCCCTTATTATACTGTCAGAAATTTCCTTTCTTATCTTCTGTACACCAAAGCACCCCCTCTTTTCTCGCACGTTCCACTGGAGCTACCTCCCACCCCTTTCCCCTCTTCCTTAATTGTCCTCATTTAGTAATGTTGATTTAACAATGATGTGAATAAAACCTTGTTGAATACGCCTTGGTTGTTGCACTTCTGTATAAACCTTTGTACGAATTAACTATTGTATTGATTACTTCGAGCCAACTGGTCATATGCTCAAAAATAATTCTAAACAATAACTGTGTTGTGTGATACGCATCATTTTCTACAAGAAGGGTCAAGGACCATTGTTTTTTGTATGGTATTTGACGGGAGACTAAAGATTTTTCTTTTTAATCCAGGTATGCTTTTACTTTACCTTTCAGTCCTGCATTGAATCTCAGCACACTCAATAAATAGAGGTTGTATTATTTCATACATACCTATGTGGTACTTCATTTTCCCCAATTGTGAAGGTATTAGGTAGTGCCCCGAGAGGGAATTTATTGAGTTAAACACAGGGCTTTAAGTGGGATAAGAAATGTGTGGCGTCCTTGAAAGGGGTGGGGCCTATATAATTAAGGGTGTCACTTAAACATATAGAGTACATTTCCTATAGAGTGTTACTCTACCCACACATTTCCATAGAATCACAAGTGCACCTAGCATACATGACCATTGTTCTGTGCGTATTGCAGAGAGGCCAAGGATTGTATTACCACGTATTCTGAACACCTTTTTGCCCCACTGACAGGCACTGAGAGAAACTCGCACTGCCTTCAGCCACAACTCACTTGTGCCCGGTTATAAACACATGGATGCGACTTAATTCAAATTATGCACTAAACAAGAGTAATATGTTGCCTTGAAAAGAAAAATGTAACACAACATCCTCGAAAAAGCTAACACTCATAGGGAATGCAAGATTAATTAAAGCATGTGAAATATAAACTGGAAGGACATGGATTACCACAACGATTTTTGCACTTATTGTTCAGAAGTCAAACAGCATTTTTGCATAAATAATTAAGGACATGAATGCAGCACCCGAAAGAGACCGTTTTCAATGTCCGTTTTTAAATACTACTGGCTCTGAGATCCGGAGGGATCCGGCACACTTAAAGCAGCACTGGCTAAACGTTCTCCTCTGCAACAAAGCATTGATCAGCAGATCAAAAGGTCAAAGTCCATTAAGGCTTATTCTGCCCCCTCTAGTTCCCGATTTCAGAAAATGTAGTACTATATTCTTTGTGCAGTTCTGTATAAAAGAAAAAAGTTATTATTGTAATATACAGATGGTTAAGCACTGCAGCCAGAACTTTTGCATCTAAGGATGCTTCATGACTCTATGAAATCACTCTGCTACTGTTTGTGTGCAACTGTTGCCATTCGAGGATGTCAGTTCCCCTTACTACTTGAAGTACCCGTTTCAAAGCTGTTTTTAGGTCGAGCATTCAAGACCTCTTGTATATACTTTAGTATATACTTATATGTGTATGTACTTTGTGGGCTCTGGAGACCAGCCCTAGGACTTGTCTGCTTCCGCTTAGGGACTTCTTTTTCTGTTCAACTGCCTCTATTTAACTGTCTTGATAGAAAACGACCAGTAGAGGTCAGTAAAATACCAGAATTGGTTTCTGCTTGTTCAACTGCCTCTATTTAACTGTCTTGATAGAAAACGACAAGTAGAGGTCAGTAAAATACCAGAATTGCTTTCTGCTGAGGGACTTTCTTTTTTTGATTTTTCTGGCAACTGCCTCTATTTAACTTTCTTGATAGAAAACGACCAGCAGAGGTCAGTAAATTACCAGAATCACTTTATCCTTCTCTAGATTCCAGTCCATAGAAATTGTCTTCCACGAGCACCCGTAGACAATAATATTTTTTTCAAATCTTGTATTTTCAGTGATATGACCACCGAAGGCCTGATTTTATATTAAAAACAGAGCTTTGGACTATACCATTTCCCGCTGAAAGGCAATATTTCTCTCCATGTGTTCCCATACCTGGCGTGTCACGCAGTTTGGTGCTTACTTTCCCTCCATGTTAAAGAACAGTAGATGTTTCAGCACCCAGGCTAATGTGCTGCATAGCTAAATACATATAAGGTCCCAAAGGCGAGACCGATTGCATTGCAAATGATTGTCTCCTGTGGTTGCAAGTAATTCTCCACAGGTGGTGCTTCTCCTTTGGACTTGAAGTGCCTCTGTACTGGGTTTTTCTCCTCCTAGGTTTGAAATGCATGCCTGCAGATTAGGTTTTCGGGTGGCATCTATAGGACGTGGTTGCTTCCCCACACCATGGTCTTTAAAGTGGTTCTAATGCCCGCTGAAGGCAACCCTTGCCTGGCTATGGCAGGGCGGGGGCCCACCATCTGTCTACAGAGATCACTTTAGCATTTATAGGATTGATCATAGCTTGAGGTCTGGAAAAATGAATGCGGCACACTATAGTGCATGAACACATCTAATTAGTTCTCCCCTTCTTCCATACCATAGGGTAATACATGAGTAACCAAACCAGGTACACTGCTGATTAAGCCCCTGAAGCAAGTTAACAGTGAAACTGGGCAGCGAATGATTGAAAATCCTCTCACATATGATAAGTGACTGGCTGCATTACAACTTTTAATAGCTCCCAGGGGACGTCAGACAGCCAACAGTGCTCCGACACACCTCACAGAACTAACCTCACTCCCCACAGCACTCTTTAAGTAAAATAACGAGAACGGCAAAGCCAGTAGGTCTTGCCTGTAACTGAAAAAGCCTGTTTAACTGATGTAACGGTACCTTTCAACTAATTAGCAGAAGTACTATTTGATGATAGTTTTATCCATGACATTGTTCTGTCGTTTGATGATCTAACTAGGTCTGTGTGTAGCAACTTCTGTTTTCAAGATGTTCATTCTCTCGTTTCTTCTCTAACAAACCTCTCCCTGTTAGTAATTCTAAAGTGTCTGAGTGTGACCTTTAACTGAAAGAATTCTGCTCTTCTGGGCTCGCCACTAAATTGCAATTTGGCTCAAGATTTCTGAGTAACGGCGCAATCTGGGTATGCATGGATTTCTAACTACTGATGCAAAATAAACAAGCACTGAGGACTAGTGAGCGATGGTGCAAATCTAAACGTGTACTAAGAGTTCATGAGTATTGAGGTTAATCTGAACACACTCTAAGAGTAGTGAGTGATGGTGCAAATCTAAATATGCGCTAATGTTTACTGAGCGATAAGAGGAATCTGAACATGCACTACGATCACTGAGTGATGGTGCAAATCTGAGCATGTGTTAAAGATTTAACAAATTCTCTTCTAGGAAATGCTGTCAATCCGAACCATGAATGGTACTTTCGCTTGTGAAACAGAAAGAGGAATTGCCTTTATCAAAGCTGGTGGAAAGGTAAATTTAGTTCCTCCTTGATAATGAGGATGCAATCAATCAATCTATCAGTACTTGTTAAGCGCGAGTACTCACCCGTGAAGGTCTCAAGGCGCTGGAGGGGGAGAGGGGTGCAGGTCCGACTGGGTGTTGCGGTTCAGTTGAAGAGCCAGGTCTTGAGATCCTTCCTGAATTGGGTCAGCCACAGGGATAGCCTGAGGTGGCGAGGCAGGGTGTTCCAGGTTTTGGCGGTAAGGTAGGAAAAGGATCTTCCTCCGGTCCTGGTCTTGCGGATCCGAGACACAGTGGCCAGGGCCAGTTGGGCGGAGTAGAGGTGTCTGGTGGGTACCTGGAATGAGAGGCAATGGTTCAGTTGTGCTGGTTCGGCGTTGTGGAGGGTTCTGTTCTCATAATTCAGATTGTTCCAAAATACAGGAGACTCAGGTGGCAGAACATCTGTGATACTAGTAATATAGGCCTGAAGACTCTGCAGTTAGAACTAAGGCAAACCATGCATCATTCAGAGTTTATTTATTTTAAAAAACTGATGATATATCTATTTTGGATTGAAGAACCTAATTCTCTAAGAAACGCCTTTATGTTCTGGTATTATAGAAGGCATGGGGGCATTTTACTAGAAATGTACAGTAATATACAATTTCACTGCCCCCATTTTGTTCTTGATTTCAGCATTCAGTCAAGGAAATACGTGTAACAAAATCTTTCATAGGAGACTATGTGAGTGGTGCACGAAAAGGCCTTTAATGCATACCAGAAGGTAAATTCAGGCTGCATCATCATGCACACGTGCCTACTCTAACATGGCCGGAAGGAAATAGCGATGGTATGAACAAGAGGCAGGTTGCTCAGTGCCCTATGGTGTCAGAAAATGTTATGCTGTGGAGTTGAGAACCGCAACTGCACTCACAAAAATGTTGCATGCATTGTTGCGTACGTTTTTAAATTGACTTTTACGAAATAAACATAATTCTGACTGTGGCAAAAATATTGAAGAAATT
The DNA here is from genome assembly GCA_963921515.1 of Calotriton arnoldi. NCBI lineage: Eukaryota > Metazoa > Chordata > Amphibia > Caudata > Salamandridae > Calotriton > Calotriton arnoldi. The sequence continues at coordinate 88,786 of CAWUFW010019667.1, forward strand.
TTAGAACAAAACTGAATTTAAGGCAACGTCTTAACTGAACAATTTTTATAAGCCTGTGCAGAGCAAAGTTTGTACGTTGCAACAGTAAAATTGTCCAAAAAGAGCAACATGCTTGTAATGTAAACATGCATGTTGGAAAAAATAATCATAGACGAAATTCATGGAAAAAGTGTTCACTATTGTGACCAATGTGGTCTCGGTATTTATGTCCTTTTTGTGAAAATGAGACAATAGCATAATTACCAAGTCCACTGCTAAATTTGAGCCAGTGGTTTTTGGTGCTCAGCACCGGCACTTAATTCTCAACACTGGTGGAAATGTCTGTCTAATTTTAAAATGAGCACATCAACAGTGTTTAATCATTCAGTATGCATTAACAATTAAATGAATACTACTGCCAACGCTGTTCTTATAGCTCTGGGTAACCTGGAATAGTCTGAATTGTGACACCATGGTTAGTAGTGGTGTTAGTACTGTCAGTGTCGCTACAGCGTAGAGCACTAGGTGGGGCAAGCTACAGTAGCCCCCTGAAAAAGGCCCTGACACTTACATTTTTACAAAATAAGCACTGTGAAGTCAAGCTGGCCCTCGGGTCGGGTTACACAGCAACTCCAAACTAATAACAACTTCAAAATGAAGGAAGAATAAGGATGAGAAGCAGGGAAGAAGAACATCGGTCACACAACAACTAAATGAAGCCACATTCTCATGATGTCCACAAAATATTCATTTAAACAGAGGTGTTCTAAATGCAGTTATTTTACTTTCGAAAATGTGACAGAAATCAGGAACTGCTGGCTCTACGTGTCCATCAATCAACTGAGAGAAACTTTCAAAACACGTGCGACTGACTACTCTGTCTCTTCTGGCACCCAAAATGAACCAGCAGCCAGCCGTAATGCTCCCTTAATGTTTGAAAACTCTGCTGCCCTTTGAGAACATACATTTTATTAAGGCATGACACCTTTTATTGAGCCAGTACAAATATTAGACAGATAGTGCAAACAAATGTGGCCCCCAGAAAGGTCTGATTTGCACAGAGCAGCCGTGTGCTGTCCCCTGACACAGGCCATGTTTTCCCAACCGAGGGAATGTTTTGTAGTGAGGAGCGCAATAGATGCAGAAGCAGAGGGAGTGCATCAGACATCTGGTGCCAGCAAGGCCTCTGTTTGTTTGTCAGGGTGAATAAATATTAGTCAGTTCAACGAGGGGACTGAATGTTAGTCTAGATGGCAACAGTGTAAGGGCTAAGGGCAGTCTGAAGACTGACAGAGAGTCTCCGGCACATCTAAAAGGCGGCAGCTGGTATATAATCTGAACTGCTATCATTCTGTTCTTGGATTATGAGATATGTTATTGCATTTTAATAATAAAAACAGACATTATCAGGAAAGGCGTAGAGGGGTAGAGCTGAGAGTGTGGCCCTCAGTACTGGCACAGAACAAGGTGCTGCAGCTCAGATTGATGCTGGCTGTTTGAGCTGTCTGTGTCCGAAGAGTGGAACAGCAAGGGGGGCTTCACTGCTTCAACTCAGGGTTCAGATACTTTAGCAACTAACGCCCTCCTTTCTGGGCCTCTCAGTTGGTTCTGTTCATTTGAGGAGGTGTTTAAATGAATTGCTTTTTCTCACTCATGTATTGAGTACTAGATAATAAATGTAATTATTTTCGAATGCCATTTTAAAAAACTTATCAACATAGGAAAGCTAATAAAAACTCGGATTCATTGTAGATTATATTCATATCTGATCAATGCATTTCGAATTATTTTGCTTCTACATTTGGATCTACCCTTGTTTGTCTTTAATTTTCATTCGAGGCACAATACAGATATCTGTTTTATGTCCGTTAAATTATACATTCGCACCTCTGCTTAGCTACAGTAATTCCAAACCTACATAGGAATAATAAACATTTCGGCCTCACCCGTTAAGAATCAATAAGACAGGTCACAACATCTTTAAACTTATACAAATGGGTAATAATGAATAAAGGGATATTTTTCACCAGGGGTTTCTGGGTTACATATTAGAGACTGAACTCTGCAGAAATAGGAAAACAAGAAAAACAAGCCTTCTCAGCCTACACCCCCAGGATCTGAAACAACATCCTCTCTGTCATCAAAACAGCACCATTCGTCCTGCAATTCAAGAATAACTGTAAACTCACCTCTTTCTAGCTACTTGAGAAGAGCTAACATCACACCCTCCCCACTATTTCTACCTCCTCCATCTGTTCCTGTCCTCCCGTCGTGTAGTTGCTACCAATCCGTACTGCCTGTGCATTGTTTGGACAACATAAACTAAGGTTTGGTGTCGAGACTGATTCCGGACACCCCTGCAGGATTTGTTGGCTTATAGACCAGCTAGCTCACAGTGCTACTGTAAGCCCCCCTAAGCTACCAGGGAGTGAATAGTTTCTGGCAACCACTGAACATGACAACCCTGACCCTTCAGGGAGCCTGGAAACAGTACAGAACCTTTTGCTCAGTCATTCGTGCTTACTTATTCTCGGAGGAATTTTCATAGAATACACAGTGGGACATTTTCAATAATATTTATTGAACCAACGAAATTCTTGCATAAAATACATGCGCTGCAATGATTAATAGACAGAAGCAGATAAACGTGATTACAAGCACCAAAAGCATAAATAGTAGATATAGTTCTACCATGGTGCTAAGCAATGTATATATGCAGGCATATAAACAAGGCAGTAATCTAGCGTACTCCTACTATGCAAATCCTACTCTAAGTATACCTAGAGTGTGTGTTGGCGTAGAGTCAAGAATCCCCCCAAGGGACAATTCAACCCCATTACCTGATGGGATAGAGTGAAGGACCCCGCCTTGGTCACGAACTGGACACCTCTCAGGAGATGTCAGACCGCTGTGTGATGATTTCTCAGCATGCAAGGACCCTCGGTGTCACCCGAAGTACCTCCCCTACTAGTCTATCAGTATGCTCATCTTTTATAATAGAAAGCAGCCTTGCGATGTATGTATAGATTAGTGATGTTATGGACATGCAGATAGCCCTGCCGCCCCACGGATGAAGATAGTGATGGCATTTGTACATAGTTCGAAACAAGACCTTATACATGATGTTCAGGGCGTTGTGATAATGTTGTGCGAAGCTAGATGTAAAAACACGTTTAGTTTCAGAGAAACAAATCCACCATTGTCGTGCATGCAAATGTGTGCAAAAGGTCACCGCTGGAAATGTTATTTGTGAGGACAATGTAAGCAATAAGCTACTTCGCTACATGGGCCTATAGCACTCCTCAGCATATCCCCACTGGGATATAAACCATGGAGAGTGCGTTCTTGCGAGCCAGCTAGGCCTACCTTTTAGAAATACTAAAACATGATACACACATACATCAATAACTAGAGCAAATCTTCTGTTGTCTATTATGTCATTCATAACCCTGAGGTGAAAAATCATCTTAATTATTCACTGTTACTCATCTACAATTATATATAGTTATATATGGTGCATCCAAATCATCTGCTCCTACCTGCTTTTTAACCTCTGTACAGGGGTAGCGGACTCTTGATGGAGCTGTATACAACATGACCTAACCTACATCATTTCCCTACCTGTATGACGTCTAGCATCCTGTCCATCCAACCCATCACAATTTGGCCATTATGCCCCTCCCAAAAACGGCTGGTATTCTGCGTCCCTCCTAACCCCACCCTCAGTTTTATCTCCCATCCGTCTGTATTTACCACTCCATCCCCACCCACATTTACAATAAACACTGTTGAGCTGTCACTCATCCACTCCACCCTTTCTTCAATCCATCCTCTGCCCAAGTGTTAGAAATGGGGGTCTCTAGTTGGCAATGGCTGGCCATTGTCCAAGTAGGGACCCTTCTTTCTAAGTCAGAGTAAGAGGGCTACCCTCCTTGATACCCCTGCTCAACCCTGTGGTAACGTAGCACGAGCAGGTAGGCTTATCTCAGAGGCAGGGTGTGAAGCATTTATGACCATACACAGTAACACAGTGAGGAACACTACAAAGGGACACCACACAAGTAGTTATAAAAAATAAGTATCTTTATATAAAGGCAAATTTATCACAAGACCAATAACTGTAAAAGCCACAATACTGTCAAAAATAGGATAGCTGTTGAAGGGCTGTCAAAAATAGTTCAAAGGTTGCAAAAATAAGGTTCAAGTTCAAAGCAGTGGTCTCTGCGACCCTTTCTCTCACAAAGTACCTGGGTTTAGTAGCAAAACCAACAAAATGTCGCAAATAAGCTGTAGCGATGATTCTCGGCACGCGAGGCCGGCGATGCGTTGAAATCCTTGCCGCAAGGGAGGATGATGCGCCGATCTGCGTGATGCGTGCGGAGACGATGCAACAAACATCTGCACGCTGGACCGCCGATGCGATGACTTTCTTGCCGCGTGGGAGAAGTCGATGCGGTGATCCTGTTGCGCTGTGCGATCGTGTTGCGATGTGAAGACAAGACGCTCCGCGAGGGAGCGACGAAATTCGGTGCGATGCGATCAAAGTGGCGGACGCACGGCGTCCGCAATGCGATGTCTCGAAGCGATGATTTCTTTAAGGGTTGCGAGTGCGCGGCGACAGCAGCGTGATGATTTTTCCAGCGCGTCTCGGCTGCAGCGGCTTGCAAAGGGGCGTCAGCGATAGTCTCGTGTTGCGAGCCCTCGGCGGCAGCAGCGCGATGATTTTCCCAGCGTTCTCGACTGCAGCAGCTCGCAAAGATGCGTTAGCGTCGATTTCCCACACTCTCTTCTCTGATGCAAACTAGAGGCCCTGGAACTCACAGGAGCCTCATCAGCAGATAGCAGTCCTCGCAGGGAGGAAGCAGGAGGTTGGTGGTGGAGTCTGATGTGCCTGAGACTCCAGCAGGAGGCTAGCTCTTTTCCTAGCCCTTGGGTAATTGCTTGCAACAAAAATAAAAGTTCTCTCAAGAGTTCCTTTTCCTCTTCTTCAGGGTCCAGTGGTCACTGCTGCAGGCCAGTGCAAGAAACAACACACAAGCACAGGGACAGTCACTTCCTGCAGATTCCTCCAGTGGCACGGACAGAGTTTCCTCTCCAGATCCAAAAGCAATACCAAATGTAGGGGTCTGAGCACAGATATTTATACCCCAAAAGTCTTTGTTCTCAGAAGCTACAAGTCACTGAACCTAGCCAGAACCAGTTCTGCTCAGGCCTGGAGCACTTTGTTTAACAGGCTGCATCCTTCCTTTCAGAAAGAGGGGGTCTGCTATCAGACACACAGTAGGAGGTGGAGCCAGCATTCACCTTGCCAGGCACAGCCCTATTCAGGTCAAGGAGCCACCCCTCCCCATACTCTAAATGCAGATCTCTCTATTCAACCCAGGTCTGACTCAGCCTGCCCTGCCCCTCTAAAACCAGACAGCCAATACACATAACAGCAGAGCACACTGGAAGGCTTAGGCAACAAAATACCTACTTTCTAAAAGTGGTATTTTCAAACACAGAATATAAAAATAACCTTCACTAAAAGATGTATTTTAATATTCTGAGCTCAGGCATACTAAATTCGTTTTTCTACCATGTTCCTGGGGTCAGTTAGGACTATAGAATGTAATAGCCAAACTGCCCATTCTAGCCTATGAGGAACAGGTAGCCTTACAGTAGTGAAAACGAAATGGGGCATAATTCACTACCAGGACATGCTACACACACCAAGGCATGTCCTACCTTACACATACAATGCACCCTACCATAGGGGTGACTTACAAGATGCCAAGGGAAGGTTCAGGGGCTGGGAAGTGGTTGCACTTCACAGCCAAGATGGCAGTTCTGGACTGCACACAGACACTGCAGTGGCAGGTCTGAGACACACTTTACAAGCTGCTTCTGTGGGTGGCACACATCAGTGCTGCAGGCCCACCAGCAGCATTTGGTTTACCAGCCCTGGGCACACATAGGCCACACTACTAGGGACTAACAGGTAAACCAAATAAGCCAATCAGGGATATACCAATTCACATAGACATATTTACACAGGGAGCATTCGCGCTGTGACACTGAATGGCAGTGGCACAGCGCCCAGAGCATCTAACACCAGCAAAACAGAGGAGACAACAGCGGAAAATGGAAGGGAGACCCACGCCAATGGTGCCAGGTCTAACACACGTCCCCTCCAGCTGAAATGTGGGGAGAACTACCCATCCCCTTGGAAGTTCTCATCGCTAAGGCGGAAAAATCTGGACAGACCATCAGCATTGGCGTGTTCTGTACCAGGGCGGTGTTCCACCGTGAAGTCCATACCCTGTAGGGAAATGGACCACCTCAATAACTTGGGATTCTCACCCCTCATCTGTATCAACCATCTGAGGGGCCTGTGGTCTGTCTGAACCCGGATATGAGTCCCAAACAGGTATGGTCTCAGCTTCTTCAGTGCCCAGACCACAGCAAATGCCTCACGCTCAATTGCACTCCACCTCTGTTCCCGTGGAAGTAACCTCCTACTGATGAAGGCTACAGGTTGGTCTAGTCCCTCCTCATTTATCTGTGACAGAACGGCCCCCACCCCATGCTCTGAAGCGTCTGTCTGGACAACAAATTCCTTAGCAAAATTGGGCGCCTGGAGTACGGGTGCTGTACACATAGCAGTTTTGAGGGCATCAAAGGCTTTCTGAAAGGTGTCAGTCCAGTTCACAATCTTTGGCTGCTTCTTGGAAGTCAGCTCAGTCAAGGGTGCAACAATGTTGCCATACCCCTTGACAAACCTCCTGTAGTAACCTGTGAGTCCTAAGAAGGCCCTCACCTGGGTCTGGGTCCTTGGGGGCTCCCAAGCCAGGATGGTTTCAATCTTGGGCTGCAGGGGCGCCACCTGGCCGCTCCCCACCTGGTGTCCCAAGTACACCACCGAACCCTGCCCAATCTGGCACTTACTGGCCTTGATTGTGAGGCCTGCTCTGCGCAGCGCCATCAACACTTCCCAGAGGTGGCGCAAGTGGTCCTCCCAGGAGGAACTAAACACTGCAATGTCATCCAGGTAGGCGGCACTGAAAGCCTCCAGCCCAACCAACACCTGGTTGACCAATCTCTGAAAGGTGGCAGGGGCATTCTTCATCCCAAAGGGCATCACACGGAACTGGTAGTGCCCATCTGGTGTGGAGAATGCTGACCTCTCCTTTGCCCCATCAGTTAAGGCGATCTGCCAGTACCCAGACGTCAGATCAAACGTGCTGAGGTACCGGGCAGCCCCTAACCGGTCTATGAGCTCATCAGCTCTGGGGATGGGGTGCGCGTCGGTCTTGGTGACCGAATTGAGACCTCGGTAGTCCACACAGAACCTAAGTTAAGGAGTGGCACCAGGCGTCGCAGCTTTTGGTACCAAGACCACGGGGCTGGACCAGGGGCTGCTAGAGGACTCAACCACCCCTAGGGCAATCATTTTGGAGACCTCCTCCTTAATGCAAGCCCTGACCCTGTCAGTCACCCTGTAAGCCTTGTGCTTGACAGGAGGACTGTCCCCGGTATCCACCTCATGGACGCACCAATCAGTGACACCAGGCACCAGGGAGAACAAATCAGAAAATTTCCCCAACAGGTGGTGACAATCTCTCTGCTGCTCAGGGGTCAGTGTGGTGGAGAGGATCACACCCTCCACTGACCCATCCTTCTCTCCTGCACACAGGAGGTCAGGGAGAGGCTCACTCTCCTCCTCAACCCCATCACCTGTGGCAAGAAGCATGCCCACTTCAGACCTCTCAAAGTGGGGCTTCAGGCGGTTCACATGCAGGACCCGCAAGGGGTTCCTGGGAGACTGAAAGTCCACCAAGTAGGTAACTGGACTTTTGCGCTCCACCACCTCAAATGGACCGGTCCACTTATCTTGGAGTGCACAAGGCTCCACTGGGGCCAGTACCCAAACCTTCTGACCAGGTTGAAATTCGACCAGAGTGGCATTCTGGTCGTGCCAACGTTTCATTTCTTCCTGGCTGGCTTCCAGATTTGCCTCAGCAATCTTTCTGAAACGCCGAGTCCGGTTCCTGAAGGCCAACATGTAGCTAAATACATCTTGGGGAGGTTTCCTGGGAGATTGCTCCCAGTCTTCCTTGACCAGACTCAGAGGTCCTCTAACCGGGTGGCCATAGAGGAGTTCAAAGGGACTGAACCCTAAGGACTTCTGTGGCACCTCACGGTAGGCAAACAACAGGCATGGCAAGAGGACGTCCCACTTACGCCTCAGGGGCTCTTCTAGGCCCATGATCATGCCCTTCAAGGTCCGGTTGAACCTTTCAACCAGACCATTACCTTGGGGGTGGTAAGGAGTGGTGAACTTATACGTTACCCCACACTCCTTCCACAGAGACTTCATGTACTGGGAGATGAAGTTGGTCCCCCTGTCAGACACCACCTCTCTGGGGAATCCCACACGGGAGAAAATCCCCATCAGTGCACGTCCCACCACGGGGGCCGTCACTGTCCTGAGTGAGATGGCTTCAGGGTACCGGGTGGCATGGTCTACCAAGATCAGGATGAACCTGTTGCCCATGGCTGTCTTGGGGTCCAGAGGCCCCACAATGTCAATGCCCACTCGCTCGAATGGGGTACTCACAGCTGGAAAGGGCTGGAGTGGGGCCTTGATCTTTCCCCCACTCTTCCCACTTGCCTGGCAAGTCTCACAGGTCCTGCAATGAGTGTCTGAACTCTTGTGCATCTGGGGCCAATAAAAGTGGGCGGCCAGCCTCTCAAAGGTCTTGGTCTGCCCCAGATGTCCTGCCAATGGAATGTCATGAGCCAACCCCAGTAGGAAGGTTCTGAAGCACTCGGGTACCTCCAGCACACGGGCTGACCCTGGCTCAGCAACCTTAGGCTCGCTATACAGGAGACTGTTCTCCCAATAAATCAGATGTGAACCAGACATGTCACCTTCTGCCTGGGCTGCAGCCTGTCGCCGCATACCCTCAAGAGAGGGGCAAACTCTCTGCTGCTCACAAAATTCCTCCCTGGTGGGTACCCCTTCCTGCTGCCAATGGGTCAGCTCAGGTAGGTCCCCCAGTTCGGTGATCTGCTCCCCGGTAGGCTCCAGGGCATCCCCTTCAGGGTCTGCTTCTTACTGGGCCGTGGGAACCAAGGGGCCGGCTTCCCGCGCCCCTGCCCCTTCTCTCTAAGGCAGGGATCTGGGCCATACTCTCAGGCTCCAGATCCTTCTCCAACACCCTCCTTGGCTGCCATGGACCGAGTGGTAGCACACGCCCACTCAGGCAGACCCAACATCTCTAAGTGAGCCTTCCTCTCCACCGTAGCCCACGGGGAGTCCTCTAAATCATTGCCCAGCAGACAGTCTACAGGCATGGCGGGCCTCACAGCTACCTGAAGAGTTCCTGAGACCCCCCCACTCAAAGGGAACCTGAGCCACCTCACATTGGCTCTCTGAGTTGTCTGCGGACACTACTGGGTAGAATGCATGGGGGACAACCTGCTCTTTGGACACCAACCGGGAGCTGACAGCAGTTACACTGGCCCCTGTGTCTCTTAGAGCCTATGGCCATTGATGGTCACCCACTGCCTGTATTTTTTAGTGTTAGCAGGCAGTGCAGGCTTGGGGACCATCTCAAAGTCCCCTAATGAGACAAGGGTCAACTCTACGGGATCCCACCCCTCTTGGGCACCCATCTCCTCCTCTCCCAGGGCTACACTAGCAATCTGGCGGGGTGGTGCACGGGGTGATGCACTGGCCCCCCTTTGGGGTCACTGGGGATCAAAATATCTGTGGCCCACTTGACCACAGTTGTAACATGTGGGGGGCCCCCTGGGAACAGGCCTACCTGTTGGGGGCCCTGTCCTCCTTTCTTGGGGGGCTGGGACACCACTGCTTGGTTCCCTGGGGGATTACTTTGGGGCCCTCGGTGGAACTCCCTCTGTTGACCCTTGTCCCCCCACTCCTCTGCTGGGGACCCTGCCCACCTTTGGCGAAGTCTCCCACTGGACCCTTGCGAACCCGGGTGCTCACCCAGCGGTCCGCCTCCTCAGCAAGCTTTCTAGGGTTAGTCAGCTTGCAATCAATTAGGTGCTGGCGTAGCTCAGGAAAACAATTACTAGATAAATGCTCCCATGCAATCAAATCATAAAGCTGCGCAAAAGTTTCTACTTTGCTACCTTTTACCCAGCGTTCCATGGCTCTGCAAAAAAAAGACACATATTCAACCCACGTGGTACCCTCTAGCTTCTTGCAGATCCTAAACCTCTGCCTATACATCTCAGGGGTCAACCCATAGCGGGTCATCAACGCTTCCTTCATGTGGGCATAAACCATCCTACTTTCTGGGGGCAGGTCCAACAAGGTATCCCTCCCCTCACTCACAAAGCGTCCCCACAACCCCGCTCCCCAATCCTTCTCGGGGACCCGGTGGGACACCATGGCTAATTCATAAGCGGCAAACCATTGCCCAATATCTTCACTTTTGTGGAAATCCTTAATAACCTCCTTGGGTATATACACCCTACTCTCAGGGTGCACTACAGGTACGCTGCCACCAGAGGGGAGATTTCCATACTCTTAGCTTTAATCTCCAACTCCCTCAATACTCTCTCATGCTCAAGTTTCATTTTCATAATCTCAATTTCTAACTTCTTGTTCTCTAGGTCCCGGTGACCATCCATTTTAAGCTTAGCCATCTCCATATTATGCCGCCTATCTCTCTCCCTGTCCTCCAGCTCTTCTGGGGACAGACCTTTAGCGGACACACTAGTGCCCGGGCTGGAAAGTGCTTTATCTCCTACTAAGTCTACCACATCGCCCTGCTGCTCTCCTGCATTATCTCCCCCCTCCACAAGCTCTCCCATATCCTTAGGAGCATCCCTGGCTTCTAGCCAGGCCTTCAGCGCCTTGTAATACTCCTCCCTTCTAGTGAGACCTGTGATAGGGACTGTGAATTGCTTGCAAAAATATTTGAGCTGCTTAGCATTGTAGGTTTCTATTTTCTCTTCTTCCCAGGAGAGATCCTCTGAGGCATTGGATCTGGGCTTGCCCATTGTAGCAATAACTGGCAATATCAATAACGGATAGAAGAAAACTTCTCAAGAAAATGTATGCGGGTGAAAAATCACCGGCAATATCAATCACAATATAGGATCCAAGAAACAGTCAAAAAATGTGTGCGGGTGAAAAATCACCGGCAATATCAATCACAATATAGGATCCAAAAAACTCTCAGAAAATGTGTGCGGGTGAAAAATCACCGGCAATATCAATCACAATATAGGATCTAAAAACTCTCAGAAAATGTGTGCAGGTGAAAAATCACCGGCCATATCAATCACAATATAGGATCCAAAAAAAACTTATGGTCTGCACTCACTAGTAGTGTACACTATAATTACTGTATGCGATCATAAATGCAAGTCCAGATCCCACCGCTGCCACCAATGTTAGAAATGGGGGTCTCTAGTTGGCAATGGCTGGCCACTGTCCAAGTAGGGACCCTTCTTCCTAAGTCAGAGTAAGAGGGCTACCCTCCTTGATACCCCTGCTCAACCCTGTGGTAACGTAGCACGAGCAGGTAGGCTTATCTCAGAGGCAGGGTGTGAAGCATTTATGACCATACACAGTAACACAGTGAGGAACACTACAAAGGGACACCACACAAGTAGTTATAAAAAATAAGTATCTTTATATAAAGGCAAATTTATCACAAGACCAATAACTGTAAAAGCCACAATACTGTCAAAAATAGGATAGCTGTTGAAGGGCTGTCAAAAATAGTTCAAAGGTTGCAAAAATAAGGTTTAAGTTCAAAGCAGTGGTCTCTGCGACCCTTTCTCTCACAAAGTACCTGGGTTTAGTAGCAAAACCAACAAAATGTCGCAAATAAGCTGTAGCGATGATTCTCGGCACGCGAGGCCGGCGATGCGTTGAAATCCTTGCCGCAAGGGAGGATGATGCGCCGATCTGCGTGATGCGTGCGGAGGCGATGCGACAAACTTCTGCACGCTGGACCGCCGATGCGATGACTTTCTTGCCGCGTGGGAGAAGTCGATGCGGTGATCCTGTTGCGCTGTGCGATCGTGTTGCGATGCGAAGACAAGACGCTCCGCGAGGGAGCGACGAAATTCGGTGCGATGCGATCAAAGTGGCGGACGCATGGCGTCCGCAATGCGATGTCTCGAAACGATGATTTCTTTAAGGGTTGCGAGTGCGCGGCGACAGCAGCGCGATGATTTTTCCAGCGCGTCTCGGCTGCAGCGGCTCGCAAGGGGCGTCAGCGATGGTCTCGTGTTGCGAGCCCTCGGCGGCAGCAGCGCGATGATTTTCCCAGCGCTCTCGACTGCAGCGGCTCGCAAAGATGCGTTAGCGTCGATTTCCCACACTCTCTTCTCTGATGCAAACTAGAGGCCCTGGAACTCACAGGAGCCTCATCAGCAGATAGCAGTCCTCGCAGGGAGGAAGCAGGAGGTTGGTGGTGGAGTCTGATGTGCCTGAGACTCCAGCAGGAGGCTAGCTCTTTTCCTAGCCCTTGGGTAATTGCTTGCAACAAAATAAAAGTTCTCTCAAGAGTTCCTTTTCCTCTTCTTCAGGGTCCAGTGGTCACTGCTGCAGGCCAGTGCAAGAAACAACACACAAGCACAGGGACAGTCACTTCCTGCAGATTCCTCCAGTGGCACGGACAGAGTTTCCTCTCCAGATCCAAAAGCAATACCAAATGTAGGGGTCTGAGCACAGATATTTATACCCCAAAAGTCTTTGTTCTCAGAAGCTACAAGTCACTGAACCTAGCCAGAACCAGTTCTGCTCAGGCCTGGAGCACTTTGTTTACCAGGCTGCATCCTTCCTTTCAGAAAGAGGGGGTCTGCTATCAGACACACAGTAGGAGGTGGAGCCAGCATTCACCTTGCCAGGCACAGCCCTATTCAGGTCAAGGAGCCACCCCTCTCCATACTCTAAATGCAGATCTCTCTATTCAACCCAGGTCTGACTCAGCCTGCCCTGCCCCTCTAAAACCAGACAGCCAATACATATAACAGCAGAGCACACTGGAAGGCTTAGGCAAGAAAATACCTACTTTCTAAAAGTGGTATTTTCAAACACAGAATATAAAAATAACCTTCACTAAAAGATGTATTTTAATATTCTGAGCTCAGGCATACTAAATTCGTTTTTCTACCATGTTCCTGGGGTCAGTTAGGACTATAGAATGTAATAGCCAAACTTCCCATTCTAGCCTATGAGGAACAGGTAGCCTTACAGTAGTGAAAACGAAATGGGGCATAATTCACTACCAGGACATGCTACACACACCAAGGCATGTCCTACCTTACACATACAATGCACCCTACCATAGGGGTGACTTACAAGATGCCAAGGGAAGGTTCAGGGGCTGGGAAGTGGTTGCACTTCACAGCCAAGATGGCAGTTCTGGACTGCACACAGACACTGCAGTGGCAGGTCTGAGACACACTTTACAAGCTGCTTCTGTGGGTGGCACACATCAGTGCTGCAGGCCCACCAGCAGCATTTGGTTTACCAGCCCTGGGCACACATAGGCCACACTACTAGGGACTAACAGGTAAACCAAATAAGCCAATCAGGGATATACCAATTCACATAGACATATTTACACAGGGAGCATTCGCGCTGTGACACTGAATGGCAGTGGCACAGCGCCCAGAGCATCTAACACCAGCAAAACAGAGGAGACAACAGCGAAAAATGGAAGGGAGACCCATGCCAATGGTGCCAGGTCTAACACCAAGCATATAAAAATAATATGTGATCTTCTTGCACTAACCCCCATCACCCTCTGTACATTACCTCCACCTCCCTGCCCACAGTTGAGCTCTCTGCTTTCCATCGGAGCAGAAAACCAGCTGCACACTGAAAGACTGTCTGACAGCCATGTCAACAAGGCCATATATAATAAATTAGAACACTGGAATGTTGAGCGCTCCTTTGGAGTCAACAGAGTGGCTGGCTCCAGGCTTATAATGGCTGTTGTAAGCCTTCTGTTCCAACATTCCATTGTTTGTCTTTCTCTTTTCCCTTTTTAATTTAGAACATTCTACCCTTAGTGGGCGGAATGTTATAATAACCTTATAGCCCTTCTACCTCGGGCTATATCGGTTGTTCAAAGCCCTCACCCTCGTTATAGGCCCTCGCCTGCAGCTCAGGCCTATAAAACAGGTTCAGGGCTTTAACAACTGGTATAGCCCTCTGCAGCGGGCTATAAGGCTATAATATATATCTTCCTCTATATGACTACGATTCAAAGGTTCTGAAGTTCCAAATAGGTCTGTGTGAGCTTGCAATTTTCAGTTCCTCGTGCTATTAGAAAACACTCTTTGATGTCATAGCTATGTCAGCGTTCAATTTGTACTGAGGTGCTTTCTTTGCACAACTGAACCTGGAAGTAATTAATGAACACTGCCAGGGTATCATTCTACTTTTTCCCCACTTTGGACCAGATCTTTTTTTCTTTGACTTTCACCTTTGAACGACTGTGTTGTTAAATCCTCCACTGGTAATATTTGCTTACCGATTTATTCCACATATATATATTTACATATTTCTTTATTTACCCCCGGTTGAGCCAGTCATTATATCTCACAGTAGATCCACCATCCTTAAAAGAGATTTCCTATTTTTCTTCATGTAATTGGACTCATGTTCTATTAAACAGCTCCAGATATGAGGAACATTCCTGAAACTTATTTAGAGTCCTCTGGGATATGTTGCAAGTTTATTCTGCAGAACACATCTCTCTTGTATTTTTCAGCTCCCCTCAGTAGGACTGCTTCCTGTTTTAGTACTTCAAAACACATGTGAGTGATTGTATGTTGCAGTTCCATCTAGTGTCGTGCTATCGGTATGGCGTATTTTTTAATACTGATGTCTGACTTGTTCTCTTGCCAGCATATCTTTGCTTTGCACATTCGCTGACTAATTTGTAGCAAACCACATGGACCTAATCTCGTGTAGATGTCAATGTGGTAGTTAAAAGAAAACAAAGCACTTATCTTTGATTTATTTTCTTTGTCAGTATGGGTACATCACTATATAACCCCTTATTACATTATCACAATTGCAACAAAGAAAAAACCCTTTTTGTTTTTATCAGAGTACTTTTTGTTTCACTTTCCTTTTTCTGTACTGCTTTGTTGTGTTTGTCTTTTATGTTTTGACCATTTTTTTGGACAAACAACTGTTTGTTGTATTCAACACCATTAGCTCCCAATGTTTTGCTGCAGTCTACTTTAAATATATCCACCTGTTGAGAAAAAACTTATAGATGTTATCTCCTTCTTGCGAGACTATTTCTTCGGTGCTGGTAGAGCATTGCTTTTTTGTGCTGCCTTGTATTGGGTTAATATGTATTTGAAGTTTAAATAATAAATGCAGTCATCACTAGCACAGATGTGCAAATTGCAGTGAGAGAACAGTGTGTGGCTCTCAGTACTGGAAAAGAACAAGTTTCACAAGGCAGGATTAAGGTTTATGGGAAGAGCTGTGTGTGGTCAGTCACTCACTAAGGGATACTGCAGCTCAGGGATAAGACTCTTGATATGAGTGCACTCACCCTCAGCCATTTGTCTCTCTGGGATTGTTGTGCTCATTTGACGAGGAGGCAGATGCAGAGGGAATGCCTTCAAGGGGTGAGTCGGTTCACCAAGAGTTTACCCACGGACATAGAAGGTCTGATGCAAGATAGCTGTGTTTCTTTCCCAATGAATCACAGTCCGATATAAGTCTAGAACAGGATAGAAAGGTATAGTGGTTAGAAATTTTATTTAGATTCTTCTTTTCCTTCTGCATAAAACACTTTTAAATGTGTTCATCGTAGGAAGTATTCATTGGATCTTGGTGGTTGGCCATAGCTTCAGTGAGTTGCATGGTCATCCTAGCATCTTGCTGGTTGGTGTGAGATTTGTTTATTGTCCATCGAGAGGTTTTATATGGGTTATGTGTGACCAGACCTCTGGTCACACTGGGCTGATGGATCACGGACTGTGTTTTCTTATGAGATGGCCATTTCAGCAAGTTGAGATGGGTGGCTTGCGATGGCTACGGTAGGAGAGAAATCTTGGTCCGGTCAGAGGGTCTGGGTAAAAGGTTATTTTGAGTAGTATGAGATTTATCTATAGAAAGGGGTGATTTTATTAAACTTAAAAAAGCGATGAAGAAGTTATAATAGGCATTAGGTAAAAGCTTTGGATTAGTTTGAAAGTAAATCACCCCCATGTTGAATTTGTCAAAATGAGGATGGAAATCCATGCCCAATTGGAGAACCAACCTGAATTAAAAATAGAAAGTATGTTTTCTTTCATAGCATAGCAGAGGTCAGCAACCTGTAGAAAATGTTGATGATGAGAGGTTTTGGTCTGCTGGAGAACGAAGAGTTGGTCAGATTTTGGAGTCCCCTAGTTGTGGGTACACGGTTAGATTCAGGTGAGAAATTATCTGAGAGAAAGCAGTTTAAATATGATTGTTACATGGCATCTGGGTCGCACCAATTGCTGGGGAAAGAGACAGCAGAGCAAAATAAAGGGCCAGAGTGGTTTGGGTTGAGACAAAGAATTGAAGTAAATACTTCATACTTTTTTATTTTGTTATGAATACACAGTTATGTTCAATGAATCTACCCATCTGATTTTGACTCAGAGGAAGCTATAGACCATGATAATCAAACAAATGTGAATGAGAGATAAGGTAAAGGATCAGCTGCTGGATTATTGATGGGAATATATGTGTGACCCTTTGCTAATAAAATATGTGTTAACCCTGAGTGGTTCCCAGCTTGGTGAATACTGGATTCAGCATAAGAAAACCAAAGCACATAAGTGCCAATCTGCATTCTGATTGTCTAGTAACTTCATTTTTCAAAAGGGCGTCAAAATTCCATGCAAAGAAACTTGGATGGAAGTTCTCCAGTCCTGCCCCCTCAGCCTTTCTCCTGTGAGTGCTCTCAGGTGCATGTTGCTTGTTCCGGTGGTAGCGACTGCCCCTGCGAGTGGGATGAGAATGGTTCTGGATACTGGGCTCTCGGTGAGGCCAGCGAGAAAAGTGGAGCAGCTTGTGCATTCTGAGTGCTGGGATCACAGCAGATCTTGATGGCGCACCCGGGAGTGGATGGTCTGCAGATGGAGTAGAAGGAGAGTAGACCTGAGGGGCGTTCCCTGATGGGGTAGAATGATCATCCCAAGTGTTAGAAATGGGGGTCTCTAGTTGGCAGAGGTAGGTACCTTTGTCCAAATAGGGACCCTTGCTTCTAGTCAGGGTAAGGGGATGCACACTCTAGATAACCCCTGCTCACCCCCTTAGTAGCTTGGCACGAGCAGACAGGCTTATCCCAAAGGCAATGTATAAAGTATTTGTACCAACACTCACAGTAACACAGTGATAACACCACAAATGGACACCACACCGGTTTAGAAAAATAAAGTATCTTTATCTAAACTTAACAAGACCAAAACGACAAAAATACAACATACAGTATTAAGGAAAATGACTTTTAAAAGGTTTTATCAACTGAGTCCATAGAAAACTATGGATGTGTGATTTCTTGCAAAGTACCTGTCATTACGACAAAATTCACCAAGCCAAACATCCGCAGCGATGGAAAGCGCCGAAAAACAAAGAGATGTGTCGATTCCTGAGAGCTTCGTGGATGCGATGCGAGAGTTCCGCTGGACACAGGGGAGCAGTGCGTTGGGTCCGGTCTGTAGGGGGAAGCGATGCGTCGATTTTGAGACGACTCCGATCCGCGGGTGATGCGTCGGGGAAAGCTTGCTGCACAGGGACGATGCGTGGAAATCCGGGATGCGCCGGCGAATGATGCAGCGATGGCGAGCGGCGCTGAGTCAGTTTCTTCAGCCGCAATCCCTCGATGCGTCGATTCTTGCAGCGGAGACAGGTGCTGCGTCGGTTCCAGCTCCCAGCAGCAGAAACATCCTCCAGAGGCCCCACACAGTCACAGGCACTCCTGGCAGGTCAGAACTCCCAGCAAGGCAGTTCAAGGGAGCTGGGGGTGAAGTCTTAGTGTTCCTGAGACTTCAAAACAGGAGGCAAGCTCCACTCAAGCCCTTGGAGACTTTCCTCAAGCAGGGGACACAGCACACAGCAAAGTTCTTCTCCTTTCCTTGGCAGAAACAGCAACTGCAGGCCAACCCAGACACACAGCAAGGGTAGCACTTCTCCTCAGTTTCTCCAGCTCTTCTCCTTGGCAAAGGTTCCTCTTGATTCCAGAAGTAGTCTAAATTCAGGGGTTTTAGGCCTAATACTTATACCCCAAAATGTCTTTGTTCTCTTAGTGCAAGAGTCTCTGAGCCCAGTCCAAATTAGTTCTGTCCTTGTGCAGCTGCCCGGCAGGAGGTGGAGAATGCATTGTGTAAGGCAGACAGGCCCTATTCAGGTGCAAGGGAAATCTCTTCCTACCACTCTAAATGCAGACCGGGCCTATTCAGGTGCTAATGAGAACTCCTCCTCCTACTCTGAATGCAGCCCAGGTCTATTCATCCCAGCCCTCACTCATTCAGGAAAGGCAGGACACACATCAACCTCCTACCGGTGGCTGTCTTAGAGAATGCACCTCCCCATCCTCACTCCAAAACCAGACAGTCAGTACACAAACAGGCAGAGGCAATCAGAATGGTTAAACAAGAAAATACCTACTTTCTAAAAGTGGTATTTTCAAACACAGAATGTAAAAATCACCCTCACTAAAAGATGCATTTTAACATTCTGAGTTCAGGCATACTAAACTTTATTTTCCTACCTTGTCCCCAGGGGCAGTTATGTTTATAAGATGTTATAAACAAACTCCCAATTCTGTCCTATTGGAACAGGTAGCCTTGCAATAGTGAAAAACGAAATTGGCAGTAATTCACTATCAGGACATGCCACACACATCAGAGCATGTCCTACCTTTCACATACACTGCACCCTGCCCACAGAGGTACCTTGGGCCTACCTTAGGGGTGATTAACATGTAAGAAAAGGGAAGGTTAGGGCCTGGCAAGTGGGTGCACTTGCCAAGTCGACATGGCAGTTAACAACTGCGCACAGACACTACAGTGGCAGGTCTGAGTTACCGTTTCAGAGATACTCATGTGGGTGGCACAATCAGTGCTGCAGGCCCACTAGTAGCATTTGATTTACCAGCCCTGGCACTTTACTAGGGACTGACCAGTAAGTCAAATATGCCAATCATGGATAACTAATCATGTTCACAATTTACACAGAGAGCATATGCACTTTAGCACTAATCAGCAGTGGTAAAGTGCCCAGAGTCCTAAAGCCAACAACAACAAGTCAGGAAAAAATAGGAGGAAGAAGGAAAAAGTTTGGGGATAACCCTGCAAAAAAGGCTAAGTCCAACACCTAGCTACTGCCTGTTCCCAGTGTTCTGGGATACGTGAAGGACCTGATTGGTTTGAGGAACATACTCAGTTGAGGTCCTGGACTTCATTTGTGCCACATAAGATTGGATTTGCATGAGGCGCTGCTTGAAATATTTGCTTTTCTCAAAGTGCTTGCATTAATTGTCCATACTACAGGTGTGTTTTAATTGAGTACACTCTCAGTCTTCTTTCCCGGTATTATTTTATGGTTATTCTTGCAGGTTTCCTCCATTACCTGAGTGTACTGGGCTCCAAATGTGGTTTCATTTGCCTTAGGCTGGAAAGATGCTCTGGAGTTACAGTACATCTGTGCCGGATATGAAATGATTGTAAGGTACATTCATTGTTTTGTGGTTCACCCTTCTGTTCAGTACAACAAAGAACAAAGTGGTTGAAGGAATTCTTGGAATAATCTCGGCTGCTGGCAGTCACTCGGAGCTACTTTGCAGTCAGCTGATATCCTTCTGCTAAGTTCACAACTTGTGGCCACTGGTGGGTTTGTGACAAGCACTGTGCGATTGAAACTGTAGGAGATGTTAGGACTGTGTTCACAAGTGGTTAGAAATACAATGGCAAGTTATACATGCCCTTACAGGGTAGGTTTGTTTTTTCTGTATGGGGATTGACAGAATGAGCACTTGGGTAGTGTCAGTTTGTTGGCTATAACAGCTAGCATTTTCTCCTGGCACTGTGCCTCATTCCGACCAGCAAGTTGTGCTTTGGCAGCCATTTTTGTTAGTGTTCCCGCCCTAACAATTGGACCATCAGAGGAGGTGGGTATAAAACGAGTCATCACTTTCCTTAATCCTTTTCTCCACCTTATAAGATTAATGCTGAGGTTATGACTACCTTAGTTAACAACGAAATCCTTTAGACACCCTGTTCCCTCTTTCACTGTTCTCAACTTCTACTCCAAAATCTCTTTATGGTGTCCTTGCGAATGCACGCTCAGCCGTGAGTAATGTCCACGCTATTAGAGTTGTTATAAATGTTTTTTAAATTGAACTTGATTGCTATTGCCGAGACATGGTTCACTGTACATTCTTCTGTTGTTATTTCTGATTTTCCACCTTCTGAGACCCATTTAGACTGAAACGAGGTGAGGGTTTAGCCCTCTTATTTAATAACTATTTTGTATGTGTTAAGTTAGGTTTTCGTTGCAATCTTGGTTTGCAAAGTCTGTCGGTCAAAGTGTCAGATGTATGGCTGTTCCAGGGCAACTGTCCTGGCTAGTTATCCTCCCCCTTCTCCCTGACGTCGTCAAACTTTGACAGCTACCCTTGCTGTTGTCTGCTCAACTCAATCTATGGCTATTTTATTGGGTGATTTATACCGCCCTATTTTACCCGACCAACAAATTTATGACTTATGTTGCGGGGATTCTGCACATATACAGAGCTATGCACAGGATAATAGGACCTCGGTGTATAGTGGTGAACCAAACATGCACCTTAGTACCCACAATCCCAATCCGACTAGCTTTAGCGTCTCATTCGATCTCCGTACTACAGCGAAGCTACCAATGATTAGACAACCCAGAACACGGTCTCTCTCAGGACTCGCGGGAGCAAGAACACTCTTTCATAACTCACTCATACTTGTCCACAACGTGCGTAATAAGAGACACAGTATAGTTTAAAATGTTTATTTCAACTATCGTGCTCTAAGATAAAGTACACGTACCAGTACTATCAGCATAATGCATAACGATAAAATAATAAGCATGGTTGCAATTCCATAGAATACAAACAGGGACAGCATTGTATAAAGCCAGTGGATATATGGCTAAATGGCCTTACCACCCTCCCCGTGCTATTAACTAGTTTATTATAAAAATAGAAGACCTCTGGGCTTTGTCAGGCGGACCCCCATACCTCAATATCTAGATGCAAGGTTTACATCATCAGACAAGCACAGCTCTTCTCCCTGTGCCACCAACAGGGAGATCACAATATTAAAAGCACACGAATTTCTCCAGTGCAGCTGCATTTCGTGTTATGTCTAAGTGCGAGGGGCTGACCAGATCAGCAATAACAAGGGACGTTGTTTTTCGACCTTGTACATGGTGTGCAGATGAAACCCACAAGGAACATGAAAAAAGGTGAAAGGCAAAAAGGCAGACAGTTCTAATATAGCCGGGCACAACCCGAGTTCTGGAAAAACAAAGTCACAGAGTAACGTGTGCAAAAAGGCATCATGGCAGCCAGGCCTAAGCTAACTTAGCAATGTAGGCAATGAGGCCACAAACCACACTACACCCTCCCCTGGTCAGTCCATAGGCCAAGACATAGGACGAAAAAAGAGTTCAAATCGATGGAGCAGAATGTAAACGTCTATTTATGAAAAGTCCCCATGAAGGACAGTGAATGAAAAAAATGTCCAGGACAAAAAAAATTCCAGATAGGGCCAGAAATCAGGGAACTAAAGGACAAAAAAATAAAAAATCCAGAAAAGCAGTTCGTTGAAAACGAATGTCCCTAATCCAATAAAGTGTACGTGCAGAAAACTGCCACACCTTCCAAGAGTACATTATTGGCATCGTCCGAAAAAGAGATGCCATCCAGTCCAACAAATCAAAACTTCATTCATGTTCCTCATAATAGGGAGCAGTGATCAGCATTGCGGGACAACTTGCGTGATACTCAATATAACTTTGTTGTAGGAGATTCTGAGCAGCCGCCCAGATATCCCATTGAGCCAAAATTCCAAGTGCAGCCGCACGCGCTATCAAGCCAGTACCGGAACAGACCCGTTCATGGGCCTCTAAGGGACCCATCAATCGGCCAAAATCCGGGTCCGACAGAGACGTATTGGAGAGGCAAATATCCAAGGACCATGAGAAAGGACATCGTAAGCAAGACATCACAGGTTGCACGCAAGTGAAATACGCAAAGCGAAAAGAAAGTCTATAGGACACGCTGAGTGTCGCCAATGGTAGGATGCCGAAGCTGATGAGCATGTGTTCACGGGGCATCCGGAGTCGACCTTGGTCGAGCAGGCCCCCATGAAGTGCAGCCATTGCGCAGCAAACAAATTAAAAATAATATTCCAGCAGCTAAGGCTAGAAGCAATGGGAAGCCGCCAAAGACGCTGGAAAAAATAGAATGAATAAAAGCCGGGATTACTCCAAATATAGTTTGAAAAGTGGTAACAAGGCCAGAGCCCACAACTTTAAAAAAGTGCACAAGACCTTCGGTATTAGAAGCATTGAAAACGCGGTGAATCAGTTCACCGAAATGTTGTGGGAGGTTTGTGTTCAAAAGAGCCTGTATCTCACTGTGGGTACTAGCCACCTGGAGGACGAAGGTCTCCCTTGCGGAAGTGAGCATAACCTCCTGGTTCAATAATAGCACCTTTATTCTGCTCAATTTATTGAAATCCGCCTTCAAAGTCGGTATGGAAGGCCAAATGGAACTATCTATCTTATCTTGCGGGGGTGGAAAAAGCACATTTTTGCAGCACACTACACGGTGGGAAACCGTTACAATATAGGGGATGCCTGCCTGCCTGCATTCCACAGCATTCTTGATTATTCAGAAGGAGATAGCTACCATTTGCAAGCACAGTGAAAGTAGGTGATATAACAGGAGCCGGAATGCCTTTTAAAACACAAGCAAGATTCGGAGCCGAAACATTACAAGCCCCGTGCAATTTAATGTTTTTACAAATTAGGGAATGACCCACTGTAGAATCGCAAGACTCTCCGGTGAGAAAAACCTCCTTTCCGTCCCTAAGGCATCTATACATGAAAGGCAGGGACCAAAGTTCATGCAAGAAGGCACTGCCTAAAGGCTGAAAACGGCCAACAGGATAATGTTTCATGCAGGAACTGAACTCTAATAAAGAAAAAGACAATGCGATAACCCCGTGTACTAGCCACACTGCAGAGTCCAACTCCGCCACAGAGAATGGTAATGGCTCTATCTTTTCGATGTGTAAGAGAGAGTATGTTGCATCTTTCATGGACATGAATTGCTGTTTGTCAGTCAAATTAAATGGCAGGAATAAGGCAGACGTGTTTAAAAAATGCCATGGAACCTTGCCCATCTTCACTGTTTGCAATGTCCACGCAAACTGCATCACAGAACGCAATTGATTCTGACCATGATACAACACAGCGATACCAAAGGGGATGATGGACGGAGCGCTTGAGCTAATCAAACACTCACCCCCAGTCAACAGATCTGGGTTTAATCCATCATCATTCTTTAGCTCACTCCACCACCCCAGTTCAGACATGGCCATATGCAAATCAGTCTGACCCTGTGCCTCATGGGAACAGTCCAGCCCGAACTGCCAAGCCATGTCTTCCCTGGACCGGAAACAAGCATCCTGGGACCGGTTTCTGGCTATTCAGCCGTCATCAGCCAGGCTAGCTTGAATCCAGTGGCAAAGTGAGCAAGGGACCCACGTCTGGGCATACCCTGCCAACTTAGGGGCGAACAAAGCGATACCAAAGGGGATGATGGACGGAGCGCTTGAGCTAATCAAACACTCACCCCCAGTCAACAGATCTGGGTTTAATCCATCATCATTCTTTAGCTCACTCCACCACCCCAGTTCAGACATGGCCATATGCAAATCAGTCTGACCCTGTGCCTCATGGGAACAGTCCAGCCCGAACTGCCAAGCCATGTCTTCCCTGGACCGGAAACAAGCATCCTGGGACCGGTTTCTGGCTATTCAGCCGTCATCAGCCAGTCTAGCTTGAATCCAGTGGCAAAGTGAGCAAGGGACCCACATCTGGGCATACCCTGCCAACTTAGGGCAAACAAAGCGATACCAAAGGGGATGATGGACGGAGCGCTTGAGCTAATCAAACACTCACCCCAGTCAACAGATCTGGGTTTAATCCATCATCATTCTTTAGCTCACTCCACCACCCCAGTTCAGACATGGCCATATGCAAATCAGTCTGACCCTGTGCCTCATGGGAACAGTCCAGCCCGAACTGCCAAGCCATGTCTTCCTGGACCGGAAACAAGCATCCTGGGACCGGTTTCTGGCTATTCAGCCGTCATCAGCCAGGCTAGCTTGAATCCAGTGGCAAAGTGAGCAAGGGACCCACGTCTGGGCATACCCTGCCAACTTAGGGCGAACAAAGCGATACCAAAGGGGATGATGGACGGAGCGCTTGAGCTAATCAAACACTCACCCCCAGTCAACAGATCTGGGTTTAATCCATCATCATTCTTTAGCTCACTCCACCACCCCAGTTCAGACATGGCCATATGCAAATCAGTCTGACCCTGTGCCTCATGGGAACAGTCCAGCCCGAACTGCCAAGCCATGTCTTCCCTGGACCGGAAACAAGCATCCTGGGACCGGTTTCTGGCTATTCAGCCGTCATCATCTTGTACAATATCAACAACAGATGAAACAATATTCTCTATTGTGTATATGCGGGAAGACAGGGTATTAATACTATTATCAACAACAGCAAGCACTTTTTCTAGATTAGCTTGATCGATTTCCCTTAAACGGGAAGCAGCTTCTATCTGCGAAAGCTTCCAGAGTTCATTGTAAGTTTCATAAATGAACCTCTTAGGCCGAGGACCAAGAGGCCCTAGCAAAAAATCGGACAGATCAATGTTGCCTGATAGGAGGGATAAATGTTGTTTAACAGAATCTAATGAAGAGTGCCGCAACCACTGTTTACACAATTTACCAACAGAATATGTTGTAACAGTACGAGAGTCAGAAAACCTTGGATCTGGCCTATCCTGTTTGTAACCAGGAGCTGGGCCGTGAAAACGCAGTTGGCAGGCATTTGATGCTATGGGCCAAGCCAACCAGGGTGACTGAACAAGCGAAGTGATATTAAACGAATTGTTTTGAAACAAAGGTTGCAAATTGGCAAGGGAAATATTGAAATGCAAGCTCTCGTTGGGAGTGGAAGACAACACGGGAATGGAGGGTGCAAGCAATTGTTTTGAAGTAGCCAAACCCCAACAGGTTGTTTGATAGATCGTACGATTTAAAAACAAAATTTGGGCCGGGATTAGGCAAGCACGGTGTAAGGCTTCCGTGCCGCGTACCTGCCATGATTTGGTGCCCCAAATAGATTTTAAGTCAATGGTGTCCTGCCAGTGTTCATAACCAACCACTGCTAATGCGTTCAAAAAGGAACCCGAATACAGCAATTTGGTGTGGGTCAACATGATCTTCTGAATGGACGAAGCGTTCAATTTAAAATAATAGGACCCAGGGTTTGATCTATCAAAGTCTGTAAAGTAAGTAAATTTACTTTTAAGGGTGTGGGAGCAACCTGGCAGAGGGGTCGGACAATGTTCCCACTGTGTATAATTAAAAGTACACCTAAGTGTACTTGGTTTATGGAGAAAATGGTTGCCCCAATGCTGGTAACAATATAAATCAGCATAACTTGCAGAGTTTAAGTACAAATCTTCAGCATTAAACGCAGCATAATATTTCAACTCAGAGAATAACGATTCAACGGCATGCACATCCCAATCGTCAGAAAGAACATTACTTTTTACCACATCACCCATGGAAACACGGAGGACATTTGGTACATTAATAATCTCGGTTGGTCCATGAATTTGGAAATTTACCGCATCCCATACGATGCCATCAGCGACTGGGAAAGCTGAAATGTTCACAAATGTGTGGTCACGCTTCATGATGTGAGAGGAAGAATGCGGAGCCAAAGTTCCAGCGACACAGTTCACCGCAGAGCGTTCTGATAAATAGTGACCATTGATGAGTAAGAAAAAAACTGTCACAAAGCCAATGGACATGAACAGGAAAATCAGGAATAGTACCAACCAGATGTATGTCCATGTTGGGACCAAAAAATTGTCTCTAAACCAGGATTTAAAAATACTGAAGCTGGACGGGATAAGTGATGAGGTGGAAGCCGAATCAAAGGAAAAACGGGTTGGGCTCAGTGGTGTTGTAGGTAAATGAGCCACCGACTCGTTTGCGGGGTATGCATACTCGGTCTCCTCGTTGCAGGAGGAAGCTGGGAAGTGGAGCAGGCGATCAGGCAAATCGACCATCTCAATGGCAACATCAGTGTCTGTGTAAGGTGGAGGGCCACAAACAGGAGTCCTTGAAATGGCTGGACATGATACCGCAGGTGTCACGCTATTCAGGATCGGCCAGATGTTGTAGCTTGACATTGTCCACTGAGATGTATCTGTTGTCTTTGCGACCAGGAAGCGGCGGTAAGATGACTGTACGAGTACCCTTCAAGCCAAGGACAGGAACTGGTGCACGATAAGAGGGGCCAAATTCTTTTGTATTCTCCACCTTCTCTCGGACCAGATCTCCAACCTTCGGATGCCAGCCGGCAACCGGAATCTGCAGCGCAGCGTCAGTGGCTGAAGGCAAGTGTTTGTTAGCAAGTTTGTCACGGGTCTCTTGTAAGTCCTGCAACATAGTAGAATGATTATCTACGTCAAAGATTGCAGCATTCGCCGCCATGTCTAGACCATCAAGGTCTGGCACAAACATTTGTATGCCAAAGAGCATTTCGTATGGGGTCCGCCCACCCAGAGATCTTCTAGGGAGATTATTAAGTGCACGTTGCACGCTATACAAGTGGGCCAGCCAGTTCCTGCCAGTACCTAAGACTCTAGCTGTCAAGGATTGCTTTAAGTCACGGTTCATTCGCTCCACAATCGAATTACCCTCAGGTCTATATGGAGATGAAAATTGCACCCGCACCCCCAGTGACCTCATTGCGTCCTTGTACGCCTTAGAGGCGAACGCTGGACCTTGGTCGGAATGGAAGGTGCCACAGGCAAAAATTCCCACAAAGACACGCAAATCCCTTATGACATTTCGAGCGTCAGCACTCCGTTGTGGCCAAACCCAGATGAAACGTGTGCACGAGTCTACTGCAACTAAGATGTATTTATATGCAGTGTCAGACGAAAATGGACTGCAGTGATCAAGGTAAACACACCCAAAAGGTTTGTTAGAAATGCAGAGCTGTGTTTGTGGTGGTCGTGTAACCGTCGAAGGCTTAATTTGCTGACAAACGTCACAAGAAAGCACATAAGTACGGGTCTGTTTATATAAACCACGCCACCAGTAACGCTGCTGCAAGATGGAAACAGTCGCAGATACGCCGGCATGGGCCAAAGCCAAGCCTTCATGTGCGGCCGTTATCAAGGAAGGCCTGCGGTCCGCGTTGGGAATCAGCCGATCACCAACGTCTGGAATTGTTACGTAAGGAACCTGTTCGGGACTTAAGTGATAAGAGTACTTGGAAGAGAAACCCCGTGGGTAATTAGCACCTTCATTGTTGCAGCAATAGCTGCCAAAATCTCATTATCTATTTTAGTCATGGATCTTGTAACTGCTGCTACTGAGCACGTGGCTACTGCAGATTTGGCAGCTTCATCTGCCAAACTGTTACCTACCGCGTGTGCGCCCACACGCTGGTGGCCAAGGGTGTGAATCACCTGTGTGAGAGGCAAACGTTGTTTAAGATCTGCCACTCGAACCCAAAGCATTTTATGCTTAATTGTGCTGCCTTTAGCATCTCTATAGTCGTTTTGCAACCAAAAGAATAAGTTGTCATTGAAGGATTGAACACAGTAGTAAGAATCGCATACAATAAGTGTTGTCACGTCTGGATTTGCGAACTCTAGTGCGAGCACCAAAGCACGCAGCTCGGCCAATTGTGCAGTACTGTCTCCTAGTGCCTGTGTGTGCACTACACTCGACTTGAACTCTCCGTTCACCATAGTACCTGCAACGATAGCACATACTGCAGAATAAGCATGCTTAGAACCCTTGGCCGGTTGCGCCGCATCGGTGTATATAATACATTCGTACTCCTCAAGCGGCAGCAAAGACAGAGGAGGAGGATGAACAAATTCATATTGTAAGAACTCCTGTGTCTGAAGAGAGGAATCAAAGATAAAAGTGACATCCGGGGACGTCAGAGATGTAGCCCATTGTATCCAACGGGGGTGCAAAGCCTTAGAGTTCAGTACACTTGCCTTCGTCACTGCCTCAAGGGCAGGATATGGTGTTACCACCAAAATGCATTTTTCCTGTGCCAGTGCGCGTTCCTTAAGAATCGCCATTTGCACCGCAGTCAAGACTTTCTCCACAGAGGAAAAGCGCAACTCAGCTGAAGTGTAAAGTTGCACTTGTATGCAATAGGTACTGTATCACCTTCGTTAAAGGTTAAGTACGTGAAACCCACTGCCCCTGGCACAATTCTAATCACCAGGTTTGTGTGGTTATCTCGAGTCAACAAGAACTTAGATTCAAGTAGATCTGATTGCAATGAGTACAGTACAGATGAATGCTCAGGAAGCCAGCATGACTTCAAAAAGTTAGGTTGTATCAAGGCATAGAGAGGCTTGATACGCTGGGCATATTTGGGAATGTAAGTATGCCCGAAGTGTAGAAATCCCAGTAATGACTAAAGCTTCTTCAGGGTGGTTGGAGGGCGCAAAAGTGCGCATTTCTCCAAGAAATGGGGAGCTAAGCCCCTGCCTTCATTGTTGAGCTCATAGCCCAAAAACAAAACCGGGAATTCTGCGATGTGAGATTTGGCAAAATTTAATTTGTATCCTAAGACCGCAAATTCAAGAATAATGCGGTCCACACGAGAAAGATGCGGCCATAATTCGTCGTCTGTCAGATAGATATCGTCGACGTACGAACACGCATCTTGGTCTATGCTGTCCAACAAAGAGACAACACGGGCGGCGAAGACACCCAGGCTGTTCTTGTAGGCCATGGGCAAACGGCGAAATTTAAAAAGTGAAAGCACTCCATTGGCTGCACTCCGGGGACAAATTGTGCGTGTAAAATCCATTGGATAGGTCAAGTGTCGTTTTATATTTTTTGCGAACAAGACTGTCTACTAGCGCAGAACTGTGGGTATTTTGCACTGCAAAGGTCCGACAATGAGAGTTCAAATGTCGGTAATCCAATACTAAACGGTACGACCCATCGGGTTTAGAAACCGCAAAAAGGGGATTATTCATTGGTGATACGCATGTTTCAATTACTCCTTGATATTCTAACTGAGTCAGAATGTCGGAAACGGGACCTTTAGCTTCCCGCCGGATGGGATATTGGGGTTGGGGCTGTGGCTGTGGCAGAGACCGCAATGGTATATCATGGGGTGGAGAATCTTCATCCCAGCCCACGTGGTTATGGTAGAGCGCCGGAGCCAGGGCCCCAGCCCATTCAGCTGCGAGAGCCTCCGCTTTGTCCTTGGGGACATGACGAGAAAAGCTCGGAAGGATGACCTCCCCTCTACAAGCAGCAAGTACGAATGGGGGCGGCCAATCCGCCTCTGCCAACAAAATGTCGTAAGAAGAGGTCAGATTTTCCCAAAA
Source organism: Calotriton arnoldi (assembly GCA_963921515.1). NCBI lineage: Eukaryota > Metazoa > Chordata > Amphibia > Caudata > Salamandridae > Calotriton > Calotriton arnoldi. The sequence continues at coordinate 118,479 of CAWUFW010019667.1, forward strand.
AATCCCTTTAATAACACGCTCAATGTCACCTTCAATTTGAATGACAATGTTAAATAGTCTGTCAGGGGGTGCCACTTGGGTGTCAGCTGTCTCGACAGTAATGAATGTGTCAGTTGCTGTCGCCTCCACATGAGGACGCAGTGCCTCCCGCACTATGGTAACTTCCGTGGCGCTGTCTAGCAGCGTCACTGCCCACGTCCAATTCAGGAGTCTCGTTCTCACCATCTGTGGCATACCTCGCTGTTAATGCTGCAACTTTTTTCTTCTGAAACTGTGGGCGAGAACGTGGAAATTCTTCTGGTTTCCCTCGGCTTGGTTGTCGATGTTGGTCTCGTCCCTGTGGGGCCTCACGACCCCTGCCTCTATCCTGGCGATCTCCTCCACCAGTCTGTGAGGTTGATGGTGCCTGTGAAGAACGAGGAGAACGTGGGTCAGGGACTTGAAATCTATCTGGAGATTTAATTGTCGCTCTGTCTCGCAAATCATAAGTGCGTTCAGAAGATATGGAAACCGGGGATGCGGCACGCGACCCTGGTTTTGATTGTTGCTTACCCTGTTTTTTCAACCTCCAGTTCTTTTTAGTAAAGAACGGTTTCTCGTCTTTATCAGACTGAGATTTTTGTTGTGGTGTTGATTGAGTTTGCGTTTTAGCAAAAGGCTTAACCCCCAAACTATTGCGGCCAATGGTTTTATAAGCCTGTGCAATAATTTTCGGTAATTCGCGTGGCTTGTCCGGTTCCGGAACCAAAGTCAAAGTATTAGCTACTTGAAAGTTGACTGCGTCACCCTTGACGTTCGCAAGGATTAGATCAGCCACTACATCGAACACTCCCACCAGTCTCATCCCCAATTCCACAGCCGCTTCAGGGCCATGTTCATCCTGCACTCGTTTAATTACAGAGGGGAGAACCGTCATGGAAGGAGTGCCGAAACACTTCGCATACACTGCAGCGAATACCTTGCCCCAGTTGTTGCATTCTGCCAACTCGGGAATTAAGTCTTTCGGCAAACTAATCGTCAAAATCCTGTGTTTGTCCACAGGAGAAGTGTTTGAAAACCGCCTTCAGCTGGTCAAATTTTTCTGCAAGCCAATAAGGCAAATCATCCTTATTTTGTGGGCGCTTGCCCAGCACCGAATTAACCATGACGGGACTTATGGTTACACCGCCCGGTCCAGCTGGATGCGCCGCAACTCCAGGAGGGGCTCCCTGGACGTTGCCTGTAACATATTGTACCAAAGCTCTGTGCACGCGGATTATAGACGCATGCAACGCGCGCAGTTCATCAACCGCAAGCGTCAAATAACGCGGATGTGGGGTATACCCGGCCAAGACTGGCCAAGTGGCCCCCTCTATTGATAAGGGGCCTAAACGAACCGGGGTGACCGGATGTGGGAGGGCGCCATTAAACCAAATACGGTGTTGCCATGCCGTAAGTGGTACTTCAAGAGCCTGATAAGGCCGATAAGCATTGGGTAAGGCAGTGGGAGCGTAAACATGAAACAAATTGTCAGCTCCATCCACCGCCGGAAAAGTGACCCAAGAGTAAAACACCTCAAAATGGTGAGCCGGGTCAGCCTGCACCACAAAGATGAGAGCCACACCCGCGTTAGGCACTCCATAAGCCAATAAATGAGCCCGGAGCGCAGCGCGGCTATGTGCCGGTATATTTATATTCGCCATTAAGACCAGGAATGATCGACAACCTAGTGTGAGGCAGCGCAATATAGGGTTAACATAAACACCTTTTAATAACTTCAAGCTTGAAAGAACCTATAAAAACATCAATATAGGAGGTATCTCCCTCACATACGTTTCCGGAAGCGAAAGCGAAGGTTATTGTGGACAAGCACAAGCACTACACAAGCGTCTCGCAGATAAGGAGCCCACTACGTTGGTGGCGCCATGTTGCGGGGATTCTGCACATATACAGAGCTATGCACAGGATAATAGGACCTCGGTGTATAGTGGTGAACCAAACATGCACCTTAGTACCCACAATCCCAATCCAACTAGCTTTAGCGTCTCATTCGTTCTCCGTACTACAGCAAAGCTACCAATGATTAGACAACCCAGAACACGGTCTCTCTCAGGACTCGCGGGAGCAAGAACACTCTTTCATAACTCACTCATACTTGTCCACAACGTGCGTAATAAGAGACACAGTATAGTTTAAAATGTTTATTTCAACTATCGTGCTCTAAGATAAAGTACACGTGCCAGTACTATCAGCATAATGCATAACGATAAAATAATAAGCATGGTTACAATTCCATGGAATACAAACGGGGACAGCATTGCATAAAGCCAGTGGATATATGGCTAAATGGCCTTACCACCCTCCCCGTGCTATTAACTAGTTTATTATAAAAATAGAAGACCTCTGGGCTTTGTCAGGCGGACCCCCATACCTCAATATCTAGATGCAAGGTTTACATCATCAGACAAGCACAGCTCTTCTCCCTGGAAAGGTTTTTCTCCAAGTGCCACCAACAGGGAGATCACAATATTAAAAGCACACAAATTTCTCCAGTGCAGCTGCATTTCGTGTTATGTCTAAGTGCGAGGGGCTGACCAGATCAGCAATAACAAGGGACGTTGTTTTTCGACCTTGTACACGGTGTGCAGACGAAACCCACAAGGAACATGAAAAAAGGTGAAAGGCAAAAAGGGAGACAGTTCTAATATAGCCGGGCACAAGCAGAGTTCTGGAAAAACAAAGTCACAGAGTAACGTGTGCAAAAAGGCATCATGGCAGCCAGGCCTAAGCTAACTTAGCAATGTAGGCAATGAGGCCACAAACCACACTACACTTACTTGCTTCTTTTGATTTTGTTTCCAATCCTTGTTTACCCACTCACATCAAATGCTATACACTTGATAATACCTGCTCCAATGCTCATTTTTTTACCAGTGTTTTCCCTGTGGCCTACCTTGGTTTGGCCACTATGCTATTCCATTTTCCTGTGAGTTTGATAGATATTTAAGATTTTTAAAGAAGATATTTCTAGAAACTAACGGTCTCATTTATGAGGTATTGGCGTAGGGCAGCGCCGCAAGTCTACTTGCTGGGCTGCCCTACGCCAATGTGAAAGGGGAGAAATGCACCATATTTATGAAATACAAGAGGCTTGAACCGCCGGAGCATAATTTTTTTTATGCTGTGGCGGCACAGGCCTCTCAATCATGTCTATGAGACGACACAAAGCCACCCTGCATGGCTTTGCATGACCTCATAGACATGGAGTAAGGCAAGGCAGCGCAAAGCGCTGCGTTGCCTTACTGTGCCTCTGAGTCAAGGAGGCGTTCCATGGGTGTTGTGGTGGCTGTTCCCACTCTTCACTCATGGATTTTGATGCTGCCACTAAATTTACAAAATCACAAAAACCTGGGGTAGCGCTATCACCTTACGGCTCCAAAAAGCAGGCAAAACGAGGATAAATGTTTTCATTTCTTCTTATTTTTCCTCTTTCCATGTGTGCTGCTTTCTGCAGCACACATAGAACAAGGAAAACGCATCTCAGGATTGTTTTTGTGAAGGAAGGTGCCCCTTCCTGTACAAAAATAATCCTGCCTGCAACGGAGGCACCCTTGCTCCATGGTGCAAGGATGCCTAGGTTGATGCCAGGCAGCAAATTGTGCACCAGCTCAGGGGAAAAAGACAGGAATGCTCAATATTTAAAGAATACAGTGCATTCCTGCCCTTCCACATTTGCATAGGGCAGCGCAGCAAGAAGGCTTGCAGCGCTGCCCTATGCTAATTCCATGTAAATGAGGCTCATGATGCATTCCTGTCCTTTCATCACATTTGTACTATTGCAACTCCATCTATTTGGCACTTCTTCTCTATCAGGTTATGAGATTGCAACTGATCCAAAAAGTTGCTGTCAGGCTTGTACTGGGGTTCAAAACTTATGCCATGCCTCATCTGTCTTGTCCTCGTGCACTGGCTTCCAGTGTCAGCGTGCAAACCAGTTTCTCATAACCATATCAAAAGCAGACCAACGGCTCTGACTGGGAGCGATGTAGTCCCTATACAGGCTTTGATGCTCCCTGAGTGAACCCATCTCTATTTCTGGCTGATCTCAAATCATTAGTAGGAATGGTAACATTTTCAGTAAGAATGACAGACAGGGTTGAAGATTTTAAGGAGCTTATATAAAGAATTATTAATCAAAATACATGAAATATATTAAAACATGGTTCGCAATAAAGAATACAGATTAGGGGCCAGATGTATAAAGAAACCGTTTTGCGATTCCCTAATTGCAAATCCTTGTGATTCGCAATTAGGAAATCACAAAACGGCATGCATGAAAGTGTTTTGAACACTTTCTGTGATTCCCAGTGGGTCGCAAATGACCTTCCTCATGAATATTAATGAGGTAGGTCGCAATTTGCGACCCATTAGGAATCGCAAAAATCACAGGGATGGTGGCCTGCTGATGTCAGCAGACTACCATGTCTGTGATTGCTTTTAAATAAAGCAATCTTTTTTTTGTAAAGCAGCCCGTTTTCCTTAAAGGAAAATGGGATGCTTTACAAAAAGAAAAATGAAAAGTTTTCCTTTCATTTTTTAAGAGCAGGCAGTCCGTGGGACCACTGCCTGCTCTTAAAAAATGCTTTAACAAACATTTACAAAGGGAAAGGAGTCCCTTGGGGACCTCTACCCATTTGCGAATGGGTTACCACCTACTTGAAGTAGGTGGTAAAATGCTAATGTTTTGCGACCGCATTTCAGTCGCGAAACATTCATACATACCGATGCGATTCAATATTAGGAAGGGATGCCCTAAACACGCCCCTTCCTAATACCGAATCGCAAACCCAATCGCAATTTGGGACAGGTCGAGGACTGCGTTCTCTTCAATGAATCGTGTCAGTTTCCTGTTGACTGTTTTCTCTGCAACTTTGGCTGCGAAGGGGAGAAGCGAGATGGGCGATAGTTCTTGAGGTCGGTGGGGTCATCTGTGGGCTTCTTTAGCAGGGGTCTGACTTCTGTGCGCTTCCAGTCATCTGGGAAGGTGCCTGTTTTGAAGGTGGTGTTGATGGTGCATTGTAGTTTGGGTGCGATGGCGGCCGCGGCTCTGTGGTAGATGTGAGGGGGGCAGGGGTCGGTGGGGGCCCCCGAGTGGATGCTTTTCATGGTCGAGGCTGTGTCTTTGCCCATGATCGGTGTCCAGTTGGAGATGGTGGGCTGGCTGGTGTTTCTGGGGAGCGGGGGCCGTCTGTGGCGCCTGGTGGATGGTCGATGAAGTTGCCGTAGAGGTTTTTGATCTTGAGGTGGAAATAGGTTCCACGCTTGTCGCAGAGGTCTTGGGATGGGGTGATGTCTGTGGCTTCGCTGCATGGGTTGGTGAATTCCTGAATGACACTGAAAAGTTCTTTGGAGTTGGTGGAGATGGCCAGAATTTTGTTGTGGATGAAGTTCCTCTTGGTGGCTCTGATCTGGTTGTGGTAGTCCGTCATGGCGTCCTTGTAGGTGGTGTCATTTTCGGTTGTCTTGGTGTTTCTCCAGTTCTTCTCAAGGCGTCTGCAGGTGCGTCTGGCTTCTTGGAGAGCGGTGGTGAACCAGGCGGCTTTCCTGGAGCGTTGTCTGTTGGGGTTGTGTAGCGGGGCGAGCTCATCTGCGCAGTTGAAGATCCAGGTGTGGAGTTCTCTGGCTGCGTTGTTTGCGTCGTTTGCGTCGGGTGCCCAGGTGTGGTTGTCTCAGGTGAGGGTGGAGTTAAGTTGCTCGTCGGTAACCTTGCTCCAGTTCCTTTGAGGTGGGCGCGGGGCTGGTTTCGGTGCCTTGGGTTTGTTGATGGCGAAGTGTACGCAGTGGTGGTCGGACCATGGCGGCTGCGTTGTGTGGCTGAATTGAACACTGTTTCCTGCCGCGAAGATGGGGTCGAGGGTGTGTCCTGCTCTGTGGGTCGGTGTGTTGACGAGTTGTTTAAGTTCGATGCTGGCGAGGTTGTCACGAAGGATAATGGAGTTGGGGTCGCTGAGGTTGTCGAGTTGGAAGTTCAGGTCTCCAATGAATATGTAGTTTGCTGAGGCTATGGTGTGGGGTGCGATGAAGTCGGTGATGGTGGTGGCGAAGGGTGTTCGGGGGCCGGGGGGTCTGTAGATGAGGGTTCCGCGGAGTGTGGCTTTGGGGGTGGTCTGGATCTGGAAGTGCAGGTGTTTGGCAGAGGGGAAGGTTTCGCTGGAGGAGGTGAGGCGGAGGGTGCTCTTGTGGGCGATGGCGAGGCCCCCTCCAGGGTGGTTGGGGCGGTCTTTCCTCTGGATCTTGTATCCGTCTGGGATGGCGGTGCTGATGTCGGGGGTGGAGGATGCATTGGTCCAGGTCTCTGTGAAGAAGGCGATGTCTGGCGAGAGAGCGTCGAGAAGGTTCCAGATTTCCATGGCGTGTTTGTGTACGGAGCGTACATTGAGGAGGATGCATTTTAGGGTGTCGCCGGTGCTGGCGTCGCCGGTGTTGGAGGCCGGGGTGGTGGTGAGGGTCTGGCGGCAGTGGAGGCAGGAGAACTGGCTGAGGGTCTTGTTCGGCGAGGCCTGTTGCCATTCTCTAAGTCTTCCAGGGTTGTTTGCGTCGTTTGCGTCGGGTGCCCAGGTGTGGTTGTCTCAGGTGAGGGTGGAGTTAAGTTGCTCATCGGTAACCTTGCTCCAGTTCCTTCAAGGTGGGCATGGGGCTGGTTTGGGTGCCTTGGATTTGTTGATGGCGAAGTGTACGCAGTGGTGGTCGGACCATGGCGGCTGCGTTGTGTGTCTGAATTGGACGCTGTTTCCTGCCGCGAAGATGGGGTCGAGGGTGTGTCCTGCTCTGTGGGTCGGTGTGTTGACGAGTTGTTTAAGTTCGATGCTGGCGAGGTTGTCACGAAGGATAGTGGAGTTGGGGTCGCTGAGGTTGTCGAGTTGGAAGTTCAGGTCTCCAATGAGTATGTAGTTTGCTGAGGCTATGGCGTGGGGTGCGATGAAGTCGGTGATGGTGGTGGCGAAGGGTGTTCGGGGGCCGGGGGTCTGTAGATGAGGGTTCCTTGGAGTGTGGCTTTGGGGGTGGTCTGGATCTGGAAGTGCAGGTGTTTGGCAGAGGGGAAGGTTTCGCTGGAGGTGGTGAGGTGGAGGGTGCTCTTGTGGGCGATGGCGAGGCCCCCTCCAGGGTGGTTGGGGCGGTCTTTCCTCTGGATCTTGTATCCGTCTGGGATGGCGGTGCTGATGTTGGGGGTGGAGGATGCGTTGGTCCAGGTCTCTGTGAAGAAGGCGATGTCTGGCGAGAGAGAGTCGAGAAGGTTCCAGATTTCCATGGCGTGTTTGTGTACGGAGCGTACGTTGAGGAGGATGCATTTTAGGGTGTCGCCGGTGCTGGCGTCGGCGGTGTTGAAGGCCGGGGTGGCGGTGAGGGTCTGGCGGCAGTGGAGGCAGGAGAACTGGCTGTGGGTCTTGTTCGGCGAGGCCTGTTGCCATTCTCTAAGTCTTCCAGGGTTGAGTGCGAGGAGGGTGGTGGTGTCGTAGCGATGGGTAGTGGGAGGTCCAGGGTTCCTGGCGATGGCCGCAGTTGGGTCGCGGACGGGTGCAGACGGGCTTGCCTTTGGCGCGCCCTCAGCGTGCCGGCGGCGTGACCACGCAGCGGCCGCCATTAAGTAGGGGAGGTGGGAGGGAGGAGAGGCTGGGAGGTGGGAGCAGGGGAATTCCGGAGGGGAATTCCGGGGGGGAAATTCCGGGGGGGAGGGGCAGCAGCGGCTAAAGGCAAAAGGAACAGGCAGGCATGAGAAAATAAAAACAGTGGTGGAATTAGAGCAAGACACAGATGGGCACAATAACAGTGGCACAACAGGGAAAAATTAAGAAAAAAAACGGCTGAGAAAGGTTACGGTGGTTGCAGGCAGTCTGGTCCCAGTTGGAGCGGGCAGCAGCCTCGAACCTCCCAAGGAGGAGGTCGGGGTCTGGAGGCAAGAGACGGCACAGCGGAGCTGCGGGGAGAGAGTGGACCTTCAATTCTTAGCTCTACACGGAATACTATTTACACCTGTCATCTTGTTCAGCAGTATTATGTGAGTATGTGCATATCTGCAAACAAGTGGTGTTGTGATGTGGGTGACAGTTCAGCTGATGCTAGTGCAGCAGTGATTTGATGTTATTGTTTAGGGGTGGGCGGAATTTGCGTAGTCTCGCTACGCAAAGCTCCGCGAAATGGTAAAAAATCTCCGCAAGCACGCAAAAGTTCCACAAACACGCGGAATTGATTGTTCCACATTTTGAAAGCGCGAATAAGCAAAAAATTCCGTGAAGCCGTGGATCGCGGAATTTTTGGTAATTCCGTATTCTCCGCGGAACGCAAAATTACCCAAATTCCGCAAATTCCGTGAGCAGAACGGAATTTACCGCCCAGGCCTATTATTGTTACGGCATAAGTCTTCATGCTGCATTGCGTTCGTTTGTTTTGCCTAATTATTGCGTTTGGTGCTGTGACGTTCACTGTTTGCCGTTGTTCCATCTTTACTGAATGACGTCACTGTGAAGTTACAATACTCCTACATTCTGTGGTATAGATTGGTTTGCAATTTGGATTTAAGGGTGTGTTCATGGGGGTAACGTGGATATGTAATTGCAGGACATGTACCCCACATGGTATGCCTCCGTGAAGTAAAGTACTGCATGGTGCTACTTTGTGTTAAGGATACTGTCCAATGCAATTCAGGATTTGCGCTGGAAATTAAGCCCCAAAACAACACTTTACACCGGGGGCTTATTTATGAGAGCCCTGGTCACTTTTGCACCGCGAATAGTGATACATGCATGACGTAGGGCTCTGTATCAGATTTATGAAGCCATGCAACGCCACTCTGCGTGGTTTTGAGTGGCTTCATAAATCATGAGAAAGGCAATGCAGCGCAAATTGCTGCATTGCCCTACTCTGCACCAGGGAGGCATTCCATGGGCATTGCGGTGGGTTCTCCCACGCAACACCTAGGGAATTTGACGCTGCCCCAGATTTACAAAACAGTTCAGCTGATGCTAGTGCAGCAGTGATTTGATGTTATTGTTTAGGGGTGGGCGGAATTTGCGTAGTCGCACTACGCAAAGCTCCGCGAAACGGTAAAAAATCTCCGCAAGCACGCAAAACTTCCACGAACACGCAGAATTGATTGTTCCGCCCGTTCGCGATGCTTTTTTCCTGTTCGCGAACGCTGTTTGCGTGCTCGGGGAGAAATATCTCGCGAACACGCATTTTGAAAGCGCGAATAAGCAAAAAATTCCGTGAAGCCGCGGATCGCGGAATTTTTGGTTATTCCGTGTTCTCCGCGGAACGCGAAATTACCCAAATTCCGCGAGCGGAACAGAATTTACCGCCCAGGCCTATTATTGTTATGGCATAAGTCTTCATGCTGCATTGCGTTCGTTTGTTTTGCCTAATTATTGCGTTTGGTGCTGTGACGTTCACTGTTTGCCGTTGTTCCATCTTTACTGAATGACGTCACTGTGAAGTTACAATACTCCTACATTCTGTGGTATAGATAGGTTTGCAATTTGGATTTAAGGGTGTGTTCATGGGGGTAACGTGGATATGTAATTGCAGGACATGTACCCCTCATGGTATGCCTCCGTGAAGTAAAGTACTGCATGGTGCTACTTTGTGTTAAGGATACTGTCCAATGCAATTCAGGATTTGCGCTGGAAATTAAGCCCCAAAACAACACTTTACACCGGGGGCTTATTTATGAGAGCCCTGGTCACTTTTGCACCACGAAAAGTGATACATGCATGACGTAGGGCTCTGTATCAGATTTATTAAGCCATGCAACGCCACTCTGCGTGGTTTTGAGTGGCTTCATAAATCATGAGAAAGGCAATGCAGCGCAAATTGCTGCATTGCCCTACTCTGCACCAGGGAGGCATTCCATGGGCATTGCGGTGGGTTCTCCCACGCAACACCTAGGGAATTTGACGCTGCCCCAGATTTACAAAATCATGTAAACCCGGGCAAGAGCTAACTCCTTATGCCTCCTGAGGTGAGGCGTAACAAAAATAAATATCTATATTTCTCCTTGTTTTTTCTCCTTTCTGTGTGTGCTGCATACTTACACCTGAACAGGCTGTGTTCTGCCTCCACACAAAGGGCTGCAAACCCCCTGTAGTTAGTCTGGAGCCAGGAGAGGAAGGCAGGATGCCTGGGAACTTAAAAGGGAAACCTCTAGAAGCTTTTCCCCCCTTTCAAACCACAAATGGGTATAAATAAATACTGGTCATCAGACACCAACTCTTCAGTGCACTGCTGGGCCAGTTGATACTCTGTCAGGAAGTAGGATGGCTGTGCAGCTAAAGGACTGTCACTGTGCTGGACTGCTGCCCTGCTGGGCTACTGCCTTCCTGGACTGCTGCCTTGCTGTGCTGACCTGATGCCTGCTGCCCTCTTGCCTGGGTAAGAAGGACTGACCTGCATCTCTTGAACCCAGAACCCCAAAGTGACTCCACGGGCTAGTATGCTGGCCTCCTGACATGAGCTTAACAGAAAGAAGGCTCCAACAACCTTGCTCCTGCAGCTAGGCTTTGCCATTTGTGAGTCTATCCTGCCAAGAGATGCCACCCTAGCCTCGGACCCTTGGAAGTGAGCCTAAGGTGCTTTGCCAGCCTCTGTGGATCCAGCCAAACCAATGCATCTCTTCCGACCACGTGGTGCTACCCTGAGCAGAACCAATGAATCGCCGCTGCTGCATAAATTAGAACCCCTGCAAAGACCCGCATCGCAGCCCGTTGTTGCATCAGAACTGGCGCCTGCATGATGCATCCTTGGCACAGGCCCTCACATCCTTCACCGACAGCAGCCTCGATGACAACAACGGACTACGCATTGCAGCTTTGCAGCTCCTCGGGACCAACGCATCACTATGACTGTGCTGTGCATCCTCCACTCTGGAGTTCGCATCGCAAGCCCTGGTCGACGGGATTTTCGATGATGATGGAGGACCTGCCACTGCAGCCTCGCCCCATCCCGAAACTGATGCATCGCTTCTGCTGTACGGCGCATCTTCAACGTGGATGCTTGCAAACCAGGATTTAAGGTACTTTGTTCAGCAGGTCTGACTGGGTCCCTGTAACCAGCCTGCGCTCCATTGAGTTTGGCCTAAACTTGTGACTTTGTCACTGTTCAGTGTGACCAGACATCCACAGTTGGCGCTTTCCGCCTTTTGGCACTATCTTTATTAAAATCTTCAAAATTGAATATATCCGGTTCTACTATTTGGATTTTTGTTGTTTTGGTCTTGTTTTATTTATTAAAAATGATTCTATTTTTCTTACTCTGTTGTGGGCTCCTTCTGTGGTATGTTTGGACTGTGTTACTTTTCGAAATGTTCCACAAAGACTTTACACATTGCCTCTGAGTTAAGCCTGACTGCTCTGTGCCAAGCCACCCGAGGGTTGAGCACAGGTTAATTTAGGGTTCGCTTGTGACTTCACCTTGAGAAGAATTGTGGTTGCTTCTTGTGAGGGTGTCATCCCCACTCAGCCTGTAAATCAACTTCTTACAAAAGTGCCTTGGGGTGCCACATTTTTGCTTGGCACCAGCTATCGGATGTAGTGACTCATGGGCATTAAGGGCAACCCTACTCACCTTTTCAATAGTTCCTGTTTGCCTTATGGCAAACAGGCCTGAAATGCCATGTGCAAGGGCATTTTCAAGATGGGAAAAGTCTTCGGCCACACTAAACTTTGGCTCTGAGCGCTAGGGGTGTGTGGGAATGTCATAGGGAATCACCACTGTCCTCCCACATCTAACATTAAAATTCACTTTGAAGCAAACACTCTACCCACAACAAATCCAGAGACAGAAGTCTGGTAGGACAAAGGCAGGGGTCCTTCAGCAACCAGGCAGGGGATACAGGTGAATTGTATTGGCATCCTGTTCTTGCCCTTTCAAGTGCACCCCAAAATTACATGTGCCTCAAAGGACCTGTCAAGCAGGATTTGACAATGTGGTATCGACAGGATACCCGAAGCCTCCCTCGGAATACTCTGTGGAGTTCCGAGGAGCCATCTCTGCTCAGTCAGGTCGGTCTATTATTGGCTCCTAGGAGGCATTTCACACATCGTTCCCACCTATTCCCGGACACAGACTGGGAGCTGGCAGAGGTTTATGCTAATTAGCCTTCTGACAGTTCACGGTAAGGTATTTTTCTTTAAGTTACTATTCCTCATTGTTTATTCAAAATCAGATTTCCCCATTGAATTAGATTTTTCGTAGCTATAAAAATTATGCCCGGGTGGTAAACTCCGCTCCGCTCTCAGTGTTTGCGGAATTCGGGCATGCCGCGCTCTGCGGAAGAACGCGGAATTCCTGAATTACGCCATTCGGGCGAGTAGCAGAGTTTGTTTCCATTCGCACGCTCAAGTTTTCTTTTGGCTCTCAACTGCGAGAGCCAAGACTCTTGAGTCACTTGCGATCGTGCACAAGACTTCTCACACCGCTAGCAAGCTCCCATGAGACTTTGCGCTCACTGGCATGGCTTCCGGATGCGACGGCACCAATCTATCATCCTTAGTGCCGATCACAAATGGAGCGGTAAAGCAGATTTTCTGCTTGAGAATGCAGCTGAGAAGCATTTGGAGTGGATTTTCTTCTCAAACTGGCCGTTGGAGTTGCTTTATTTTGTGCAAGAAGCCATTTCTTTAAAACGTATTTTTATACCAGAAGGAAGTGCCCAGAGACTCCAACTTCCTGTTTCTGTCCAGCAGGCTCCTCCCAGTGCTTTGTCCCTCTCCTGGTCACTTTTCATTGGGATTTGGAGCTGGAAGGACCACTTTCCTTGTCTGCTGCATATATACTATTGGATTTAGGGACTTTGTTTTTGAGATCACAAGTAAGTTGAAAAACTGGTGTATAAGGGTGTTGTTTGTTTAATTTGGGGCATGCACCTGGATTTATTTGTACTTTTATTCAATTTTTAAAATGTATTGTGGTGGGTGGCCTGCAGTTTTAGTAGGGGTCTAGTTATTTTTTTGCATTTAATTTTTCTTTTTTGTGAAGGATAGATGTTGCAATGTTTACTAGATTTTCTCCCCGTTTTTTAATAAATTTGCAATATTGATTTAATTCACTTTTGTGGCCTAGTCTGCCAATGGGCCTTCCAGCCAGTAGGCCCTGTACTATTCATGGGTGCATGAAACAACTGTTTCTGTGGTGTCTGTTGAATTGAAACATCATTTAGGCCATGGATGGCATTGGATTAAAATACAAAATGTGTTTTTTTGTGGTATATCACTTTTTTTCCCTGCAAACAGTGTATAGGTGGAGTAATGGCTTTGGAGGATGTGAGTTGTTATAAACATTTTTGAGCCTGTTAATTTAGATTTTTGGCATTGCTGAATTAATACTGTGTTCTCTGTGTTATCATGCCTCTTTTGTCTGGCCAGTGTATGTGTGTATGTGTGTTTGCCATAGACCACCATTTGCCTTTGTTGTTCATTATGCCATGTGGCCAGAGGCCATTTTGTATAGTCAGTGTCCACCCTGCATGTGTTCTTTGTTTTCCAGGCCTCCTGCTTGTTCTTGTGACCATGTGGCAGGCAGCCATTTTGTGTAGCCAGCCAGTGTGCTTTCCCCATATGACTGCATGTATTCTTTGTTTGTGGCCATGCCTCCTTGCTGGCTGTTGTTGTTCTGGCCATGTGGCTGGCAGCCATTTTGTGTTAGCAACCAGTATGCTTTCCTGATAGGCCCGCATGTCTTCTTTGTTTGTGGCCATGCCTTCTTTCTGGTTGTTGTTGTTGTGACCATGTGGCTGGTGGTCATTTTGTGTAGCCAGCCAGAGTGCTTTTGCCATAGGCCTGCATGTCTTCTCTGAAATTGTGACCATGCCTCCTCGCTCAGTGTTAGTTGTTGTTGATGACCATGTTGGACTGGCTGGCAACCATTTTGTGCGTCCAGGTAGTGTGGCCCTTTGCCATTGGATTGCATGGATGGTTGACAATGATAGCATTTTAATAAATTAATATGCTTGCAGATATTTTCACTGATCTTTACTTTTTTTATTTTTATTTTTTGAATTTTAGTTATTTCAATTTTACATGTTTTCAGCTTTACTTTTTTTTATTTACATTTATTGAATTTATTTGATTATTTTTTTTTATTATATATTTTTTTTAATGTATTTTGTTTTTTATATTTGACATTTTTTTGTCTTTATTTGAATTTTTTTATTTACATTTTTTTAAAACGTTTGATTTTTTTTTTAACCAAAATTGTTAATTTTGCTTGTTTGCTTTTAGGTGCACAAGAGAAGAGATATCACCCACCGTACTGCCAGACAGAAGGCCTGTGCATGATGTATTGCGTGACTGACTACACAAACGGTCATCTCTTCAGCTTGTAGTGAAACTAAGTGACACTGCCAATTGACAGCTTCAAGATGGCACCAAAGAAAGGTGCTGCCAAGAAAGTGGCTAGTGAGGAGCAGAAGAAGCAGATGTCCACCACTGGCGTGTCGACCACAACCTTTTTCAGGAACGTTGTGCCTGCCGCACCGGCCTCTGGCAAGCAAACTGAGAGCAGCACTCCTGCATCAACAGCACCACACCTCCAACCTAAGCCCAGAGCCATGTCTGTCAGTGAGGCAGCCAGTGCAATCATGTCGACGCGGAAGAGTAGTGATGTTGAATTGGATTTGTCCCTTTCGCAAAGTAGTACATAATTGTTTCAGGAAACACAGGAAAGTGGACACAGCCAGCAATAGTACATATGTCTGATGTTGGAGCAGAACAGGAGGGTGAGCTTCATTCTGAGCAAGAAGTTGAACCTCATCTTTTATAATTATTGGCTCCCAGATCTCCAGCAAAGAAAAGGAAGGGTACTACTGCACCATCTTCTCTAAGCACCACTTCTAATGATGATGACAAGGACATGGAGTGGACCTCGACAGAGACCAGGAGAGAACAGGAGAGGCAAGGGAAAAGCAAAGTTCCAGAAAGACTTAGGGGCATATTCACAAGAACGTGTGATAACCACCGCAAGTTTAGCTTAACGCAACTTTGCACATCGCAGTCTATCGCAGGAAAACAACGCTGTGTTAAAGTAGTATTCCCAACCTGGCGGCACCATGCAATAGCCCCACGATAACGCGTCAAATGACCGCGTTAAAATTAACGCGACGCCGCAAAAATGCGAAATACGAACGCGTATAAAGTTGCGATGAGGCCAACCGCGATACAAAAATCAGCGATAACCAGCGACAGGCCTGCAATCCCCACGCGTCATGTGGGAAAATGCACTATAAAAGCTGAACAAGAAAAACACACCATAAACAAAATAAACTGCGTAGCAACATGGAGGCACCCGGAACGAGTGCCCAGGTCAACGCGAACACCACAAGCCCCACAGACCACCAGCAAGGAACCTCGGGGTCAGGGAAGGTCAAGGAGAAGAGGAAGAGGAAGACGGGGTACAGTCCGCATGACAACCGGATCGTCGTCACGGAGGTGACAGAGCACCAATAACAACTGTCCGTCACCTCCACCTTGTCATTGGCAACACAGACGGAAAAATGGCATTCCATCGTGAATGCAGCCGGAGTGTCGAGGAGGCTAAGATGCGCTGGCATGATGTGAAAAGCCAAACCAAGCAGAAACCCGCTGCCAACAGGAAGGCAGCAACGGCGAATGGAGGTGGGAGTCCTGCGCCACAGGAGGAGCTGGAGCAAATGGCGGCCACAGTCATCAGTGTGGAGACGGTGGAAGGAGTCAGGAGTCCGGACACTGCTCGACATGACCTGACACAACAGCAACAGGGTGAGTAACGAACAGGGACTGTGGGGACGGGGAGACAGGCACAATGGCACACATGCACAACGACGTGTAGCACACTGCACACCCACAATGACCCTGGGTCACGTCCCTGATCCCTGTGGCACACTGCAGCACACATACAAACATCAAGTAGGCCTCCGTCCACCAGGTGCCCAAAGGGGTCCCACCCCACACATCACCAATTACACAACACACACATGCACCCGTGCGAAACACAGCAAAGATGCGTATGTGAGAGCCACACTGACAATGCAAGTGACACCACATGACCAGCAGCATGGCTGGAGTACAATCACCATGACACTGTGCACACCACAAGACTGAGGTGGCTGAGTGTGGTCCACATCCGGAAAGGAGCAGGTCACACTCTGACACATCCACCTGCAAAACCACTGACGTCAACAACACATCCGCAGACAAACAATGCACAAGAGTAAAAAAACCATCCAAGAGCACAAATGACCCAAGTCGCCAACATCACAGCACCTCAGAAGCACAAAAGCCAAAGGCACAACGCCTCCAAGGGATAAGGGGCAGCAAAATCACAGCTGCAGGTGCAACTCCCACACAATGCAGCACACACACATAGCAATGACAGCACACCCACATGGACGACAATGTGGTACACAGTCCAACACCTACACTGTAGAACAGAGGACACAACTGGGTCTGCCTGGGCGTAGAAAATGGCCAATCACATCTGACATAGCAGGAAACTGTGAGATGCAAATGTACGTGTACAACCTCACCTACATCATGTAGTCCAAATGTCCACTGTCCCGCATCAAATAGTCCGCCCCTCCCAAACTGTCACAATGTACATTGTCATGAAGTCTGTATGTAAACTTGAACAATGCGGCAACATACATGCCAACACAATGTCAACAAGCATCTCCCCTTCACATTGCAGAGGGACAAACAACACCTCCAGCAGAGCAGAGCAGACAACTCTACGGTGATGCTAAAGAGGACCACCACACTTCCGATACCTACGCCCCACAACAGTCCATGGACATCTTAGGCAATCGACCTCCAGGAGCAGGGCAGCACCGCTGCATCGAGGATGCCCCACCCCCTGCACAGACAACACAGCTGGATGCACCCACCATCCCGGCTGGCTCCCAGCAGCCCACCGAAGCACACATCGCATTCCAAGGCCTGATGTCAGACTGCCAGAAGGGGGTTGCCGAACATATGCGGGTGGGGCACTACCTCATGGAAGCCGAACTAGATCACATACGTGGGTGTCTAAGTCCCATCAGGGCCCACCTACACTCCCCAATGGAGACCCACACTGCCACAGAGACACATGCCTTTGCACATTTCCAGTACTGAACCACACCCAGAGCCACGGGATGATCATCCACACCCCCACGCTGGACTGGCGTACGCCGGCCCAGTCCACTCTCCTTACGTATTGAGTGGGGGGACGACAAATCTACATGTGTAATGTCACACCCGCTGCCTGCGGTGACATGGCTGCATCCTCTGTACACGGCACAATGTAATGTAGTGCCCGGGGCACAAATGCATACATCATGAGCACACGGACACACTCAGATAGTTCATTGAACTGGCTACGGGCACGTGCGCTCGACACCTTTATTGGCATGGTCACATGTACAGTGACGCATGTGCTGAATGTGTGTGGGGTGAGTGTAAGCCAGCCCTCATGGAGTTGTTGGTGCTGGCAAAAACTCGAACAGTGATCACAATTAAAGCGGAAACAGAAAACACCAGCATAACAGAAACAACTGTGAAGCAACATGGTGGTAGCCAGAGAAAGTACAGTGTTCACCCAACATGCAAGCAGAATGGTCCATGATTTGTGGTGCACTGAGTTAGTGGCACCTGAAGAGCTGAGCAGGGAACAAGCTGATGATGGCACCCACAACTGGTGTGAGCAACTCTGATAGTCTGGCAGTAAGACACTTACGACTCTGGCACCTGTTGTTTGGAGTTGGTCCTGGCGGTGGTGGCGGGTGCATCCTGCGGTGATGCGACGTCCGGGCAGGCCAGGACTCGATTTGATGTGTGAGCCCAGGTGGGCCGCAGTTGAGGCCGGAGGCAGCGGACAGCGCAGGGCCACAGACACATGGCGTTGATGACCCGCAGTCCATCGACCCAGAGGCCATCCAATATGCTATCAGACAGGGGCCATGACTTGAGCTGCACAGAGTTAGTGGCCCCGGATGCACTGCGGCTGGCACAGGCACACTGCCACGGGATGGTGACTTGCGGTGCAGTGAGATAGGGCCACGAGAGGTGAGCGGGTCCTCGTCGATGTCGAAGGTGAATTTAGCAGAGGTTTGCGGGGGACAGTGGAAGGTGTCCTCCAGGGCATGATGCAGAGGGCAGGAGCTGGCCGGAAGCGGAAAATGGAGGAGTGGAATGCCACAGCCTCGTTTTTGCCACAAAAGTCAGTATCACTGACATGATGATGAAGACAAGCCCCAGGCCATAGACTCAGTCGCCACCAAAGTTCAACCAGAAAGTGTCCATGGATGTCGGGGAACAGACTTAGTGGCACCGGAGCTGAAAGGGGATGCAGTCTGCGATGAGGCCAGTACAATGATGTCAAGTCTGCCAAAAATGATTCATGACTGAATTCCCAATGTGTGACCTACTCGACCGCAGTGTAGGCCAAATGCGTAGTCATCAAGGGCCCACAGACACGTGTGGTTGGGATGCCATGCACATACTTTGTGTCACCACATCGAAGGGAGTATAGTGATATAAACTCAGCCATAAAGTGTGTACTCGGCCATTGTGTAATCAAGACTCAGTTCCAAATGTGTGACCTACTTGACCGCATTGTAAGCCCGAGGCAGCGGTCAGCAGGGGCCCACAGCCACGTGTCGTTGGCCCGCGATGCACAGAGTTAGTGACACCAGAGCAGTTGTCGGCAGTGTTCGATCACCTCCGTAACGATGATCCTTTTCTCCTCCGGACTGAACCGCGTCTTCCTCTTACTTGTCTCCTTGCGTACAATGATATGAACTCCGCCATGCAGAAATCAAGACTCAGTTCCACATGTGTGACCTACTCGACCGTAGTGTAGGCCCGAGGCAGCGGTGGAGTACGTCAACGAAAAAGGAGTAAAGCAGGCCTGTGTCGCGGATGCCGTGATGGTCTGAGGAGGCTGCCAAGGTCGTGGCCTTTGGGCTTGGAGCTTGCACTGGCACGTGGTGGGCCCTTTTTGACACACGCCGGTGTCGGCAGGTGAGCAGTGAGGCCTGGCTGCGCAGGGGCGGGCATGACAGGTTCGGGGACCAGCGGCCCGGGGTGCAGCAGGCGCACAGGATTGCAGGCCACACCGCTCAAGGCGACAGCATCGGCCTCGTGGCGGGGTGGGAGGTACCGCCCTGGCAGACACGTTGGGCATTCCAGAAGAGAACCACGCCCAGAGCTACGTGCTTTTTATTCACACCCCTACGCTGGCCTGGCATACGCCGGGCCAGCCCACTCCGCACACGCTTACAGGGGGGGACGTCACAAGCTATGTTTCCTTGGGCTTCCCCATTGGCTGGGGTGACATGGTTGCGTCCACTGTCCACTGCACTCCAGACACCAGCAGTGCATGTAGACATGGATATGTCTGTGGTCTGCATACTGCAGTCTGTCCAGCACATCTCCGCCACACTTGGCATTGTGTACATGCTCATTCATGGGTGACTTGCCTCCTTCGCACATGCTTGGTTCCCACCTCTCCCCACATTCCGGTATTGTGTGGCTGAGGTGCCATGCCGTTGATGGCTCATGTACATGGCTAACCAAGGTTGCCACAGTAAGTTGTGCTGTCATGTCTGGTGGGTGGGCATGTTGTTTGGCATGTTGTATGTGATTTTGTGACGTGTGCAGTGCCAGAGTTGTGAGTTGCATGATTGTGGAGTTGAGGGGTGTGGTGTGTTCATTTGGTACTTGCCAACGTGCAGTGCATTTCCATAGGTGCCATCCTGGAAGCGCTGGTTGATGTTGGACTGTCGGAAGATGAAGGGATCATGCACACTGCCTGGGTAGTTGGCTACGACATTGGTGAAGAGTCCCCTGTGGTCCACTTTTGCCTGCACGTTGATGGGATGTGTGTGCTTTCTGTTGCGGTACTTGTGTGCGGTGTCGGCAGGGGGCACAAGTAGGACATGTGTGCAGTCGATTGCCCCCAACACGTGCGGGAATCCAGCTATGGCGTATAGTCCTTGCTTGGTCTCCAGCTGTTCCGGCGCATTGTGGGGGACGTATAGGTACTGGGGTACCTAGCTGATGATGGCATCCAGGACAGGTGTGGGGAACTTGGATGGGGCTGGCTGTGCAACTCCTCCGACTCTGGCGGTTGTTGGTTAGGAGGTACCAGAGGCCAACAGGTGCAGCACAGCCAGCAGCTTTGTCTGCGGAGGAATGATGGTTGTCTGCTGTGTTGGTACCGTCAGCCTGTGGGCAATGATGTTCAGGATGCGGAGGATGGTTGTCCTTTTGAGCCTGTAGTGGGCATTGACGTTGTCTGGTGTTAGGTCTCTGAGGCTGGTGCATTTCCTGAAGGTCCGCTGTCTTTGTCTGCGCTGCCTCTGTGGTGGTCCTGGGGGAGGGTCCGGGGGGGGTGGCAGTCCTGGGGGTGGTGGCGGTGGGTGTTGTTGCCCTCTCGGGGCTCTGGGATGCATGGTGAGTGGCTCTATGGCATCTGTTGTTCTTCATGTGTGGCTCTGGGCTGGGCTCCCTTTGATGGTGCAGGTTGTCGTCCGACTTTACACCAGGTCAGAGCAGGTGTTAATTTCCTGCTGCTAACACGCCTTATCGCCTGTTTTGTGGTCTTACCGCCGATGTGGCTGGTCGTTGAGAATGTTGAGGTGTGGTGTTGTCGCGGCTTTTTGCTCGGGAACGCCTACTCTGCCTCTCATTAGCGGTAGTTGCCGGGGTTATCTGTGACGATGTTTATTGCGGATGCTTTCGCAAGTAAACTGGTGGTATCGGCTGTTAGCACCAGCTTGTGAATGGGGCGATAATTTTATCGCGACTTTTGCTGAGATAAAGTGCCGTTAACTCGGCGATAGTTCTTTGAGAATATGCCCCTTAGACTTATGGAAGGGGATGAAGAGGAGGATGACGATGACGAGGTAGTCACGGTGGAATGTGACACAGAGGAATCTGACATTATTAGTCATCCAGCTCAGAGGGATGTGGCACAGGTAGCACTGTCACTAGCTCCCATATTTGCAAAGCCCCAGCTGAGAACTGCACCAACCCCTGCCTCAGGAGAAGCAGAGAGGCAATCAACAACATGCCCACCTACCTCCAGTTCTTCTTCAGGCATTGGCAGTGGCCTTGTAAGAAAGTACTCTTTACAGTTAGCAAAGAGGGGGAGCACATTGCAGTATGCACCATTTCCTACACAAATGTACGTCGAGGTAAGCCTGGTACACATTATGGTACTGGAGGCCAGACAACCCATATGAAAAAACACCACACAATCAAGCTCAGGGCCTTGAGACCCTCACGGGTGAGTAGCGCGCTTACAATTCCCTGATTGATTGATTGATTGATTGAAGTGGGAGGAGAACCTTAAAAAAATTGCTGAACATGGTCGTGGTGGTGGGGAGAGCCGGGGAACATCAGCTACAAGTCCATTCACGGTGGAAGGTGATGATGAGGAAGAAGAGGGTGACATAAACCAAGTAAGCAGAGCAGGTGAGCAGCAGCATGCTACTCATGAGAAGAAGAGCTGCCTTGCTTAGCCATCCAAACAATCCAAATATTCATTCATCCATAGCCAGCATGATTAAGCTTTACTTTCTCCCATCCAGTCTTTTACCAAAATTTACAATACATTATCCACCCATTCAATAGCAACCCTTTCTTCAAACCATCTTTTCACCCATCCACGCACACCCTTTCACCCACCCACCCTTTCCCTAATATATGCCATTTCCTTTCTTTTCAGGTACCTTCCATTCTTTCATATCTCCCTCAAGCCATCAAAGATTATTATGTGAGATTTTGCTGCATTGCAGATAGAAGAGGCCATAATAATAACTCAACCACTGCTGTGCCTGGTAAAGCTGGGAGGGTTTCACGTCAAGGTCAGTTTTGATTACGACGAGTGACACGATGGCAATAGCTAGTGAGCATAGTAATAGCAAGAAATTATGGGGCATATTATCAAGGGCAGTATCGCCACTTTAGCGGCACTTTTTGCCGATAAAGCGGCGATATTTTTATCACCCTATTAGCAAGCTGTCGCTAACAGCTTTTAGCGACAGCTTAATGGCGATAGCGGCCGTTTTGTTGCCGCTTTGCATGTCAGCAATAATTATCGCTAATGACATGCAAAGTAGGCGTTCCCAACTAAAAGCAACTGCAAACAGTCGCAAACACAACTTCCCCCTATTATCAATGCCCGCGAAGCGATAAAAAAACTCGTGCTAACCGCGATTATCACAGGAATTTAACACCTGCTAAAAACTTGACTTACCTATTTTCTCAATGGGAGGTGGATTGTGAGGCTAAGTCCACCATGACCTATCATCAAGGATTCCCCTATCGCTGGTGTTTTATCGCAGGATTTCCTGCGGTATTCTCGCATTTCGCCTCTATCGCTGGATTTTTTATCGCCTTGGAGATAAGCGTTGCTAATAACGCGCTATCTCGGCGATTAAATCCAGCGATAGCCGGCAATAAAAAAAACAGCGCTAAGCGCGCTTTGCGATAATTATCGCAAATCGTTGCTAATATGCCCCTATGTGACTTACCAGTGCCCGTCCCTGCTGCCGCTTCTCCCACTCCAATTGACCCGTCTCCTCCTGCAGCGCACTGGAGCCGCATCACTGATGTTCACTGTGGCTAGAATAAAACATTACACATAATTTAGATCCCAGATATGCAACCCCAAATACAACTGCAATGCAGCACTACAGCTCAGTTAGCAGGTTAGTATCTTCCAAATATAACTCTGGGAATTTGATTGATTGGTTCACAAAGTTAGACAACCAGGTGTGGAATAATGGTCAATGAAAGACATATGGTGTTGGTTGGAAAATGCAATGGGAGTGGTACCTCATACTTTTTTTCCAGCCTTGCTGCTTTGTCATGGGAAACTGCTGGTATGCTGTAACTATAAATGAACGAGTCTGCAGCACATTAGGGGTGAGGTGGTCCATGATGATGACCAAGGCCACTCTCTTGTGAACTTAACTGTGTTAGAGCTAGGCATAGCAGGAAATGGAAATCCTTCTCAACAGACATACATGGTGATTTTTATTTAAAATACTAGCTTACTTGGGCCTGCTTTCTGAGTCTTAATGATAGACAGCATCGAAATTCCAATACCCCAAGATTCTAACCTAAGAAGTCCACAACAATCATGAAAGTGTAGTGTAGCTCCTATTTCCCTAATAGGCTCTGCGCATTGGAATAATATATCCTATAGGTTTGACATAGGACTAAGGTCGGTATGTCCCTATCGAGTATATTAAACTTAATTACTTGTGCCAGCTAGCTCAGAGGCCACTAGAAACTTCTTGACGACAAGAAGGAAGTAGTTTCTGGCAGCCGCAAAACATGACCACTGTGTTTCCCTTACAGAATCAGGACGTGTCCCAGAGTCGTAGAAACAATAGATAACTATTTCACTCAGCTCAGTCGTGCATGGTTCAGTTATTCTCAAAGTTACACAGAAATAACAGACGGGCGTTTCAATAAAAAGGTTTATTGAACAGTCTTGTTTCTGTTGTAAGTTAGATGTGCTGTTACGATCACAAGACAATATGCGAGATAAATAATGTACAGAGTGAGCAGTAGAAATAAATAATACTGCGTTAGCATTATCTTTTTAGCATATATGCATTTACATAAAATGACACAGCCTAAAAATGCGAGTACTCATACGATGCGTTTCTAGCCTAGTTCTACCCCAGTGTTCCTAACCTATCCTAGGTGTAGGGAGAAGTAGAAGTAGGTGATGTATTCCTGACTAGAGTATACTAAGAGTATGTTACGCCTAGTATGCCAAGAGTCTAATATGCCAAGAGTCCCTCTAGGTTCTAGTCTGCTCCATACCTGAAGAATGAGAGAGGTAGGAATCTCTTTCCGGACTCGAACTCCAACACCCCGCAAGGGAAGTTAGATCACTGGAAGCTGGACTCTCTGCGTGCAGGAATGACAGCGTCTTCTCAGTGCGTCCGGCCGGGAATCGGGCTCCTCTGAAGTCGAGGTCTCCTCTGATTTACAGGGGTTTGGGAAGGTATATTTATACCTGAAAATGTTAGCATTGACGTGAGTTGGGCAGCGAAAGACGTCATGAATGAACCCCTAAGGAATAATGGTTCATGCATAATATATGAGTCCTTGAAGAAATCAATAGTCCTGGGCAAGGGAAACTCCCGCAGCCTAAGGGTCTGTTTTTTTCATGGACTCGTTGAGACGCTAGGGTGGACGGATGCCGGAATCCATGCCTGTATTTGGAGTGCATGGTTTATGCCTAAATAAGGTCAGGGATTTTATGCCTATATAAGGGCAAGGCGAATTGTGCCTATATAAGGACATGATTCTAGAAAAGCCCGTTTATGGACACCCTATAAAGTATACAACACCCACTCCTCTTTCGTGTATACGACACTACTAAAATGCTAAAACATTTAAAATGCTATACATTTAGAATGGAGTACCGCATATTAAAACATATCCTAAAAAGCATTAAAAGACATATTTAAAAATGCAAAGGTTTCTGTACATCAGTAAGCAATGCTTATCAGTTCCTGCATAAATTTGGAAATAAATGCAATCGGAATGCAATATAAAAGCAATATTTACATATGACGAAAATGATCGATAAGTTTGTTCAAAATCAAAGTCATTGCCTGTCATAAAAATTAAATGAACTGTTCTTAGACACACAAGATGACTAAGTGTCCCTGGAAGTACTGCCAAGTCTGTATTATAAGGCTAGTTCTACTTTAAGCAGATTGAAGTGCCATTTTCGTTCAAAAAATGGGACAAAAAGTTCAAATTTGGTAGAGTTCCAAGTCTTTGAAAAATGAAGGCCAAATTGTTGCTGTCTCTCTGGAACATAGTATGCCGAATCAGAGTCAGTTTACGGGTCTGGTGTAAACATGAGATCATCTATTTCAATAGACAAAACATCATCCACTGTCGTTGGTGTAAGTTGGAACACCTCGTGTAAGAGATTGATCGCACAAAGATGGGAAGCATCGCTCTCAGCATAGGTCGCCGCAGCAATGTTCGCGTCCGTTGTTACCTGTGTGCCTGGAGTTGTTTCTCGTACCTCAGCAGCAGCAGGAGGCGACTGTGAGATCTCAATGAATGCTGACATCAGGATAGGGAGCCTCTGGGGACAACACAGAGCATGGGCCGTTATCGGGA
This sequence comes from Calotriton arnoldi, assembly GCA_963921515.1. Classification (NCBI taxonomy): domain Eukaryota; kingdom Metazoa; phylum Chordata; class Amphibia; order Caudata; family Salamandridae; genus Calotriton; species Calotriton arnoldi. The sequence goes on from CAWUFW010019667.1 coordinate 143,630, forward strand.
CCAGCAAAGTATCGACGTCCTTTGGCGCAGCTGATGGATATGTTAGACAAGCGTCCAACACGCATTCTTCACCGCATAGCAGGCAGCGTAGAACAGGTAAGATGCAATCTTGCCAGATTGGTCTGAATGACAGGAACCACGTGGTATTAAGGTCCCGTAGACGAGTCATGCCCAATAGCTGTACTATTCGCTCACGGCACTTTCTTTCAAGGAGTGCTTTCTCCATTTCGCTCGGAGTGATGTCGGCGAATAGGCTGGCCATAGCGTAATAGCAGAAAGATGAATAGAATTCCGGCAACAAGTGCGAGAATTAATGGTATGCCACCAAACACCGAATGTGCAAAGTTGGGGATGATTCCAAGTATTGCCTGGAAAGGTGCTAACAGACCGGAGCAAATGCTCTTAAATACATGTACAATTCCGGTCGTATCTGACATGTTAAAGATACGTGATACCATTTCTACGAAATGTATAGGGCAGTTTGTACGTATTAAAGTCTGTATCTCAGCCGAAGTCCTTGCTACTTGTAGATCATAGGTTTCTTTGGCCGAGGTCAAAGGCACTGTTTGCTGTAAAAGCATGGCTTTCATTCTGCTCAAAGTATCAAATCTTATAAAAGAGACGTTCAGCGAAGGCCATAGCGGCGACTCCCTGACTGTGTCTATTGGGGGAAACAATGCTTGCATACAGCAAGTGACCCTGGAGTTGACCGTTACTAGATATGGGATGCCTGGCAACATTCCACAGCAACTCTGATCATTCAACATGAGGTAACTCCCATTAGAAAGTTGTCCAAATGTTGGATTAATCACAGCAGCTGGTGTACCCCGCTGATGGCAAGACAAGTTCGCCACAGAACCATTACAAGTCCTGTGTAAAGAAATGTCCTGACATATGAGTGAACCGGTCAGTGCATGTTTACAGTTAGTACCGCTAAGAAACACTTCACGATCCCCACTCCAACATCTATGTGTATACGGTAAATCCCAAGACGTCTTAATGTATTCCTTACCCAACCTTTCATATTTGCCTGCTTGCATTTGTCTGAGGCAATACTGAAACTGAAAAGTTGTCACAGGTAATGTTATTTTGCCATGAATAACCCATTCTGTAGCTGGTTTTTCTGCCACTGTGAATGGTAACTTCTCCATTTTTTCAATGCTTAGCACTGTATACCTTGCTCCTCTTTGTGCCAATTCGATCTGTTTATCAGTGAGATTGTATTCTGCAAACAGAGACGACGTGTTGATGAAACGCCAAGGCACATAGCCCGCTCGCAAAGATTGCAGCGTCCATGTCAATGACACTATAGAACGTAATTGGGATTGACCTTGTTGTAACATAGCCAAATCTTGTTCTAGAATGTCGATAGCAGAGGATACAATGCCATCCAATGAATAAATTCTGGAGGACAAAGTTGTTAACCCATTGTCGACCACAGAGAGTGTTTTCTCTAAGTTAATACGATCAAGTTCACGTATTCGTTCTGCGGCCTCTATCTGTGACACTTTCCATGCTTCATCATAAGCAGCATAAATTCCGGCATATATGAAACGTTTTTGACGCGGTTTTCTTGGTCCAAGCAAGAATTCCCTAAGATCAGCGTCTCCTGTAAGTAAGGATAAGTGTTGCTTCACATCCTGTAGTGTAGATTTATGCAGCCAATCGAGGCATAATTTTCCTACACTGTATGATGTTACTACCCCCGGATGTTGTCTTTGGACATATCTTGGGTCTGGCCTATGAATAGTAAAGCCCTGAGTTTTGTTCAAGAACCTTTCCTGACAGCTGTTTGTGTCTGTGGGCCAGATCAACCATTTTTTCCAATTTGGATGAGTTCTGTTAAGTTGTAGTATATTGTCAACTGTCACCACTGCCTTTGTATTATTTTCACTGGCAGGTGTTGGCACAGAAGGTATTTTCATCTCTTTGATCTTGGCTAATCCAAGACAAGATGTTTGTTGGACGGTTTCATTCAAAAACAGTATTTGTTCAGGGATGATACAGGCTCTAAATAAAGCTTCTATACCCTGTACTTGCCAATCTTTACTACCCCAGACAGTTTTTGTCTCAATTGTGTCTTTCCATAAGTCGAAACCCTGTGTAGACAGTTGGGCAATAAATGCTTCAGAATAAATCTGTTTCGTATTTGTTAACATAATTTTCAGTCCTGTTTTGTTTACATTTTTATAGTAAAACGTTTCTGGGTCAGATGTATTGTAACCTGAAAAATATGGAAACTTACTAGCAAAAATTTTTGAACTACCTTGTGGCGGTGTAGGACAATGTTCCCATTGGTTAAACATAAACACATTTCTTGGATATGCAGTTTTGTGCAAATAATGATGACCATAGTGGTTATAACAATACAGTTCTTCATAGTCTGATGAACCTTCTAAATATTCATTTTTAGAAAATGCAGCAGATTTTTCTAGATCAAACATTATGTCAGTCACAGTCTCAAAGTCCCAATCATCTGAATAGGTACTGGACGTAATTAAATCACTTAGTGAAATTTTAAACAAATGTGGAATGTTCAATTGTTCACTCGGGCCGAAGATTTCATAATCTGTTTTGTCCCACACTATACCATCCTGTATAGGAACAGCTGTGATGTTCACTGATGACAAGTCTCTTGCTTCACGATGGGAAGATTTATGAGGTTTCAAAAGTACATTCACGTCTTTTCCTTCACTGTTCGCATGGATGTATCTGCCACTTATAAGCACGCTTACAGTTGTTACCAAAGCTAGCCAGAGCAGAAAAACAAAAAGTCCAGATGTAATCCAGAGTTCAATCCATGGAGAAACCAGATAAGTCTTTTTCAGAAAGTGAATACAGTCTTGTACTTGCTGCTTGAGTTTGAATGATGCTGGCGTCGTTTCAGGTTCACTTGGATCTTCTGAGAACGTATCAAAGTCAATGAAATAGCCAGAAGCAGTTCTGTCAATTGTTGGAATTGCATCAGGATTTGTTGAAATCACAGGAGACAGTTCTTCACGTGTCACGTTGGTGTAGACAGGTGTATTTGGACGAACTGTTATTTGGTTGTCAAGAGGGATGAGTTCCATAGCTTGGTTGCTTAGTCCTTCATTTGTTACAGCTGAATTCTCGATTGTGAGCAGTCTTTCAGTCTGAACCTCTTGAATAGTAGCGAGAGGAGTGAGTCTGCTACTAGGTCGGAGTCCACGAGGCCTACTGCTTAGTATTGGCCACATGTTGTGGTTTGATGAGGTCGATGGACACAAATCTTTTCTCCTTTCTTCCAGCAAGGGGCGGCAGAAGTACTGTTCTTGTTCCTTGAACTGCTAGAACAGGTACCGGTTGTCTGTAAGAAGGTCCAAATTCCTTCTTGTCCGCAATTTTTTCTCTGACTAGATCCCCGACTTTTGGAATCCAGACAGGCCTTGCTGGGACCGCCGATATTTCCCCAGTGGTGGTTGGCTGTAGGGAGACGTTGCTTTGTTTCGTTCTTAATTTGTTAAGCTCCTGTAAAACAGCCAAACGATCTTTGATATTAAATGCTTTATTTTCCACCACTGTGCCTACGTGTTCTAAGTCTGGAACCCACATTCTTGTCCCAAATAGGACTTCATATGGAGTGACCCCCCTAGAGAACTTCTTGGCAGATTGTTGAGAGCGCGCTGTACGCTATTGAGGTGTTTGACCCACCCATCACCCGAACCTAATACCCTAGCTGTTATAGACTGCTTTATGTCCCGGTTTTTCCTTTCCACAACAGAATTTCCCTCAGGATGGAATGGAGAGGAGTACCGCAATGCAACGCCCAGACTGGCCATGGCCTCCTTGTAAGCCCTAGAGCTAAACGCAGGACCCTGGTCAGAATGTAGCGTGCCTATTGCGTATGTGCCGATAAAGACTCGCAAATCTTTTATAACAGTTCGAGCGTCAGCCGAGCGCTGAGGCCATAACCATAGGAACCTAGATTTAGTATTTGCGGGAATGCCTTTGTCCAGTGGGACGCCGGCGAGTAGATAGCCTAATGCTGTCTAACAGTGGTGTCTGTACTGGGCTGCCGCATTCGCAGCATGGTGTCTGGTGGCTCTCTCGCTGTAATTTACAGTCTAAGCAGTTGTTGATAAATATGTGAATGTGTGTATTCATTCCAGGCCACCAGTACATCTCTTTTAATTTCAAAATTGTGTTTGAGATCCCTTGATGTGACAGACCCTCCCCCAAATGAGTTTCATAAATCAAGGCTGCTCTTCGTTCCATGTTTGGAATTACCCTATCCCCCACTCCAGGGATTCGAGCAAAAGGAACGTTGTTCGCATCAATTACATAAGAGTACTTGAGTGGAAACTTTTTTGGTAACGCTGCACTGCTGCCTTTGCTTGAAGCATTGACAGCTAACATTATCTCACCGTCTATTTTTGTTTTTGAACGAGTGATCGCAGCTACGGAAGCCGTCTGAACAGCCCCCTTTGCGGCTTCGTCAGCCAATGAATTCCCTGCAACGTGAACGCCATCACGCTGATGACTCAGTGTGTGAATCACGTGAGCCTTTGGTAGTTCGTTTTTCAACTGAACTACTTGTTCCCAAAGCAGTTTGTGCTTTATTGTGCCACCTTTCGCATCTTTGAAACCATTTTCAAGCCAGGTTCGTATATAGTCATTATACGACTGAACACAGTAAAAGGAATCGCACACGATTAGTGTGAGGAATTCTCGATCCGTACTCTCAAGTGCCAGTTTGAATGCTTGTAGTTCAGCTCGCTGAGCTGTACAATCACCTAGTGATTGAGTTTTTGTGACCATAGGTCTGAAGATGCCATCTCGCATGCGACCTTTAACGATAGCACACGCTGCACTGTAAGCTTGCTTACTCCCAGTTGCGGGCTGTGCGGATCCGTCAGTGTAAATTACGAATTCATACTGATCGAGAGGCAGAATCTCATTGGGCAGAGGACATTCTTGTTCATACTGGAGAAATGCTTGTGTTTTTAAATCTGGATCAAAAACATATTCAACATCAGGTGCAGCAAGAGAATTAACCCATTGTATCCATCTCGGATGTAGTGCTTTAGCATTTGGAATGCTTGCTTTTGTTACCGCTTCTAAAGCTGGTACTGGGGTAACGACAATTATGCGTTTCCCTTGGGCTAAGGCTCTTTCTTTTGCTACAGCTGTTTGAACTGCTGTTAGAATTTTTTCAGTTGAACTGAAGCGCATTTCCGCTTGTGTGTACAAATGGGATTTGTATGCGATTGGTACTTTCTCACCCTCATTGAAGGTTAAGTAGGTGAATCCACATTGACCCGAAATTATTCGAATCACCAAATTTCTTTGACTTACGCGTGTTTGTAAGTGGTTTGTTGCTAACATGTTAGCTTGGAGTGAACGCAAGATTTCTGTGTGTTCCTGTGTCCAGTTTTTGATTGAAAAATCAGGTTTGATTAATGCGTAGAGAGGTTTAACCCTTTCTGCATAGTTTAGAATGTATGTTCTTCCAAAATTTAGGAATCCCAGTATTGATTGTAAGTTTTTTAGCGTCTTTGGAGGTTGGAGCAGCGCACATTTCTCTAGAAAGTTAGCTGCCAAGCTCTTGCCTTCACTTGAAAGCTCATATCCCAAAAATAGGACATTGAGATGGGCAATTCGGGACTTTTTAAAGTTGAACTTGTAGCCCTCAGAGGCGAATCCCAATATAATGGTGCTCACCCTGTTCAAGTGTTTGTCCAAGTCATCGTCTGTCAGATAGATGTCATCGACATAGGACAATGCCTCGTTGTCATAGATTTGTAGTAACTCCGTTACCCTCGCTGAGAATAAACCTGGGCTGTTCTTGAACCCTTGTGGGAGTCGACAAAAGTGACGCTGGGTCCCCATTATGGAGAATGCCGTTAAGTACCTGCTTTCAGGTGCTATGTTTTGACAAAAGAAACCATTTGAGATGTCTAATGTTGTTTTGTAACGTTTACGCACAATGTTATTCATTAATGCTGTGCTATGTGCATTTTGCACTGCAAAAGTTTTAGAACAAGTATTTAGGTGTCTGTAGTCCAAAACTAAACGATATGTATTGTCTGGTTTGGAGACAGGAAACAAAGGATTGTTCATGGAGGAGGTGCATGTTTCAATCACCCCTTGATATTCAAGTTGATTTAAGATCTCCCTGACCTGTTTTTTAGCTTCTTGCTTAATAGGATACTGCCTCTGTGCAGTTGGTTCATGTTTCAGATTTATTTTATGGTGAGGTGAGTCCTCATCCCATCCTACATGATTTTTATATAATGCTGGAGCCTGGGCCACTGCCCATTTTCTGGCATATGTATATTTTAGGTGAATTGGTATGTGATTGGAGAAGGCAGGCATAATAATGTCCTCGCCATGTGGGCACTCCCTGACAAATTGTGGTGGCCAGTCTTTTTCTGCTAGAAGTATGTCATAACCCTTTGATAGTTTTTCCCAAAAGAGTGCTTTAACCTGTCTAGGTTTGTCTCCCTCCATCCGGAGTGTTATGTCAAATAACTTTTGTGGAGTACTAACCCTGGTGTCTACAGTCTCTACCGTAATGTACTCATTCAAGTCCACTATCTCCAGAAGTTCCATCAGGTTCTGGCGAGCTATTGTGACTTCTGCTGCACTGTCCAGCATTGTCTGAGCCCATTCTCCGTTCTTGAGTTGCGTTCTCAGAATTCTCGGCATGTCTTACTATTAGACCTGCGACTTTCTTTTTGGAGAATTGAGGTTTTGCCTTAGTTTTTGGAGCGTGTTTGTCGTCTTTCGATTTCACGCGTTCTTCTCTATGTTCTGTTCGTCCTCTTCTTTCCGAAGTCTGTGATGAGACCTGAAAGGGACGAGAGGAACGTGTATCAGTGTCTTGATACCTATCAGGTTTTCTCAAATTATCCCTATTCCTGAGGTTATACCTCCTTTCAGAGGGCTCCTTTTGAGGAGACCTACCTCGGGATTGAGACCTTTTCTCATTTGAATTTTGTTTATTAGTCTCCCACTTCTTTTTAGAAGATGTAGGAGTTTGTTTAATTGAGTCCTTCTCAGGACTTTCAGATAGTTTTGGTTTAACTGGTCTCCCACCCAAACTATCTCTGCCTAATTCTGCATAGGATTGTTCTATAATTCTGGGTAGCTCTGTTTGATGTTCTGTAACATCAAATTCCCTTAATTTTTGTCGGATCGCCACTGCTGCTGCCTCCCCTTTAATATTTGATAATATTATTGTTGAGACCTGGTCGAAATTTTTCAGTAATTTCATACCTAAATTTAAAGCAGGCTCTGCCCCGTATTCGTTTTGAATTTGTTTTAGGACATCAGGTATTACCGCAATTGACGGAATGCCGTGTGTTTTAGTGTAGATGGCAGCAAAGACTGAGCCCCAAGTGGTGCAGTCTTCTAGTTGTGGTGTGATTCCCATTGGTAAACTAATGGTTAGTATTCTGTGTTTCTCATGTGGGCTAGTATTTGGAAATACTGCTTCGATTTGAGTAATTTTTTGAGCTATCCAAAACGGGATTTGCTCACGCTTAGTGGGCATTTTACCCATGACTGCGTATAGAGTCTGTGGTGTAATTTTTAGAGTATTCCCCTGGTGAGGGGTTTGATTTGGAAGTGTTAATGGTGGTTGGACTGTGAAAGTCCGCATGACATATTGAACCAATTGTCTGTAGATTTTTATTAACTCTGTGAGTTGAGTAAGTAACTCCTCATCTGACATCTCTTCAATGTCTGGATGAGGTGTGTAGCCGGCTAAAATCGGCCATGTTGCTCCTGGTCTACCTAGTGGACCGAGCCTGGTTATATTTTTGTGATGTTTTAGGGCGCCTTTAAACCAGAGCTGATGCTCTTGGTATGTTAATGGAATTTCTATATCCTCGAAAGGAATGTATTCCTCTGGTGGTTCATCTTCTTTGTAGAAGTGAAACATGTGTGTTACTGAATTGGATTCAGGAAATATTACCCATGAATAGAATACCTCTGTCTGAAAGGATTCATGTGCCTCTATCACGAAAACTGCTCTACCTCCTCTCGGTGATAGGCCATGTTTTATAAGTTTTAGAGTAATGGCTCTTCTTAAGTTTGGAGCGATGTCGATGACACCCTCCTCGGTTTCATTTAAACCTGTATTGTTAAAAAGTGCTGCTTGGGCTGGATCAGCCGCAGCTCCACCGTTTCCGGTGTTATTGTCTCCGTCAGGCATTTTGTTTTTTGAAAAATGTAGAACAAGTTTCAAGGAAACAAAGATAAGGTGCACAATATTGTGGAACACTGTATCCTTCAACGTTGAGCAAACCAAACAGCTAATATATAGGGTTCTGCCCTATGTAGCCGTGGCGGATACTTAACCCTGCCCACTCCAGACGTCTTTAGGAGTATATGGGTAGGGGTCTCTGAGAGAAAAAGAAGAGATGCACAGCTGAGTTACTCAGTATCTAACGTTGAATTACTGCCTTACCAAACGTTGGGCGCCATGTAGTGTAGCTCCTATTTCCCTAATAGGCTCTGCGCATTGGAATAATATATCCTATAGGTTTGACATAGGACTAAGGTCGGTATGTCCCTATCGAGTATATTAAACTTAATTACTTGTGCCAGCTAGCTCAGAGGCCACTAGAAACTTCTTGACGACAAGAAGGGAGTAGTTTCTGGCAGCCGCAAAACATGACCACTGTGTTTCCCTTACAGAATCAGGACGTGTCCCAGAGTCGTAGAAACAATAGATAACTATTTCACTCAGCTCAGTCGTGCATGGTTCAGTTATTCTCAAAGTTACACAGAAATAACAGACGGGCGTTTCAATAAAAAGGTTTATTGAACAGTCTTGTTTCTGTTGTAAGTTAGATGTGCTGTTACGATCACAAGACAATATGCGAGATAAATAATGTACAGAGTGAGCAGTAGAAATAAATAATACTGCGTTAGCATTATCTTTTTAGCATATATGCATTTACATAAAATGACACAGCCTAAAAATGCGAGTACTCATACGATGCGTTTCTAGCCTAGTTCTACCCCAGTGTTCCTAACCTATCCTAGGTGTAGGGAGAAGTAGAAGTAGGTGATGTATTCCTGACTAGAGTATACTAAGAGTATGTTACGCCTAGTATGCCAAGAGTCTAATATGCCAAGAGTCCCTCTAGGTTCTAGTCTGCTCCATACCTGAAGAATGAGAGAGGTAGGAATCTCTTTCCGGACTCGAACTCCAACACCCCGCAAGGGAAGTTAGATCACTGGAAGCTGGACTCTCTGCGTGCAGGAATGACAGCGTCTTCTCAGTGCGTCCGGCCGGGAATCGGGCTCCTCTGAAGTCGAGGTCTCCTCTGATTTACAGGGGTTTGGGAAGGTATATTTATACCTGAAAATGTTAGCATTGACGTGAGTTGGGCAGCGAAAGACGTCATGAATGAACCCCTAAGGAATAATGGTTCATGCATAATATATGAGTCCTTGAAGAAATCAATAGTCCTGGGCAAGGGAAACTCCCGCAGCCTAAGGGTCTGTTTTTTTCATGGACTCGTTGAGACGCTAGGGTGGACGGATGCCGGAATCCATGCCTGTATTTGGAGTGCATGGTTTATGCCTAAATAAGGTCAGGGATTTTATGCCTATATAAGGGCAAGGCGAATTGTGCCTATATAAGGACATGATTCTAGAAAAGCCCGTTTATGGACACCCTATAAAGTATACAACAAAAGGACTTACTGGAATCAACAGAGCCTTCGACAGCGGCGCTGGTGGTTGGCGCAGGCTGACCATCTTGTTCCGGACCCTCAGAATCATCCCTCTTCTTGCCCTTGGGTGCTGATGAAATAAATTAGGAAGATAAATAAAAATAGATCAGTGATTCTGTTAATAATCCCCACAAAGTTTTTTATGAATGGCAAACGCAGTTGCTAAAACAGATCACCTATAGTACTACTAGTTTTGACTCAAGTCTATCGATTGTCCTTAAATCCAAATTCCAAATCTCCTTAGCAAAAACTACATTTGCAACTAATGTATTGCAGTGAATGATATTTGATTCTATCTATTCCCATTTCTCAACACCTGTGATGAGCCAACTCAGTCTCCCTTTTTTGAAATGCATAGATGCATACTTCACATCATCACTGTGAATTCAATTAAATAACCTGGAACTGCACGAGCTACAAAACAAAGTCACAGAGAAAACGCGCTACTCAGTGATTCACTATAGTGACAGGAGAACAGTCTGCAATGGCTTCTTAATTAATCAGCCAAAGCGAGCTCCTGATGAGCGCGATTAGGTAGTGGCATCTGGCTAGCAGAAACTAGAAACTGGATCACACAATAATTTAACAGTGTAAACTAAACATAACTTACCTCTGAGTGTGAGCAGCATTTTTTGTTTTAGCATTGTAGAATACAAACACAACAAATAATTAATATTCACTGAGCCCCGGAATCTTGAAGCCTAGCAGGTCGAGCAGATCCTGTTCCCGGTCCAGAATGTCTACCCAACGTTGCTTCAGCTGCTGGGAGGTGTGCCAAACATGGCTGGTGTGCCACACACACCAGTGCACCATCCCCCAGCACCGCTGATGCTCCCGCAGGGTGTAGCCACTACCGGGCCTGCTGCCAGCATAGAGAGGAAGTGGCGCAGCACAAAAAAGAATAGTGCTGCCACCTCCTCCTCTCCAAAGATCGCCCTGGACTGCACACCTGGGTGACGGCGCCGCCCACACGGAAGTCACCCAACTGCCATGGCGCTGGGTAGGGAAATAATAAGAAGGAAAAGGAAGGGAAAGTAAAGAAGAAAGAAATAAGGAAACAAGGGGAAATAAATTTCAGTCAAAAAGTCACAAAAACACAAAAAAAGTACACAAAAATGTAAAATACACAAAGACACACACTATTATAAAAAGTTATGGGTCGAAAAGTAATAAAGGAGGAGGATTATAAAGATTAAGGACAGATAAAAATTTAGGCACAGCACCATAACAGAGAGTAGAAAAACAAGATGGCCGTGCCCATGCGGACCACGTGGTGCTGTTAGCATGCGACTTAGAATGCTAGAACACACTTGAGAACTGCTTAGTGCCATTCACGCGTGATTTTGGAGCACGCGGACGCACTCTGCATTCCCGATGCAACACGAACTGGCGCGCAGGCAAACTCCACCCGAAAGCGGAACTCCGCGTAGCGCAATTTATTTTACTCCGCGAACTCTGCCCACCCCTACTACAGATAGTGGTTTAATTATTTTTCTAGCTTGTCCCATTTTCCAATTAGCAGTATCAGCATTTTAATCTGTACTCTGGATTTTGTGCATAGCACATCTATGCCTGCCACAATGAAATGAGCTTTTAGGGTCTTGTCACTGTAAGGACATGGTAACATACATTTTCTACATGTCCCACTTTTAAAACCATGCACCCTACCTATTGACTTGCTAATATTTAAAAAGGAGATTTTTCCCTGTTTAAAATCATTATTTAAACACGTCGCACTGCAGGTTTTGCACTGCAGCACTCAGACTAGAATGGTAGGCCTGAAGCCATATTTTCCTTTGTCTCAGTAGTGGCACAATATGTGCTGCAGATCACAGGTTACATTTAATTTATTATGCCATTATTGTATTTCTGCACCCTGTACTGTAGCCTTATAGAAAAGTTAAATAAACCAATCAGGGATTCGCCAATTCCTACATGTTTTACAGGTCAAAACACATACACTGGGCACCGGACAACAGTGCCCCAATGTGCTGAGTCTAAAAACTAGCAATTGAATTCAGCAAAAATGGGAGTGACCATGTAAAAAGAGCCATTTTTTTACAATGCTTATGAGCCTCTTACCATGAAGTCTATCTAATATCTTGGATAAAACTTGCCAAATATGTGATTTATGCTCCTTGAAAAGTAGGCCTCTAAAGATTACTTTTTTTTTTTTTTTATAATCCCTGCATTTCTTCCAATTGTCTGCCCATTCATCCATGAAACACCACAGTACATTCATCCACCAAGTTGAGGTTTATCATAACAGTGTATAATATCATTTTTCCAACCAGTTTTAGTGCCTTAGAGCATCAAATACCATTAGTGCAGCTTACACCATTTCTGGACCCACAGTTAGTACCAGCACCTTCCGTGCTGCTTAGTCAGCACCCATCTGTTCCATTTCACACCCCTGTATTGTAGAAGCATGACACAATGATGGGAGCCCTTCTAACAGATGGAGAAATAGTAACATCTTTACACGGTTGGCAGGACCCTACATGCTGGCCTCTCTTGCAACAAGTTCAAAAGAGAGGAACAAGCATGTCCGAAGTACAGGGTGTATATTAGTTCAGTCTAACATTCATCCAAGTCTTCCTGCTGGATGGAATTCAAGCTGTGTAAATTAAATCCTACACATTCCAATACTGTGCTTTTGCCCAAAAAGTCATCAACATTCCACAGCAACCTATGTACAACAGATTGTATCACTTGAGAGTCAACTTTCAATCATCTCCAGCTCCTGCCTGAACATTTATTTTGAATCAGTTTGGCTTTAGATTATGCTCCCTGATCATTGCCCACCACCCTCTCTCATGAGCAGCCAGTGACTACCGCTAACTGGACACCTGTAAGAAATTGAAGTACTAGTTGAGGGGGTGAGAACCCACCATAAATATTTATCACAATCCTTGGTCAGGGTGAACCACAAAGGCAATAAATAAACTGGTGCTTTTCCCTCTGGTAGTTTAAATGTGTAAAGTGTTTATGCAGTACTCAAACAGTAATAAAGTAAAAATACAACGCAAGAACAATTTCAAACCAATCTAGGAGAACAGAGTAAAATTTAATAAATACAATGACACTAAAATGACAAAAATCCTATCAGTAAAACCAGAGATATGAATTTAACATTTTTAAAAAGCACAAAGTGCCAACCGCTGTTATCTGGTTGTGCTCGACCAGGTCAAAGTCAAAAGTTAAGGCCAGCAGCAACGGAGCAAAGGTTAGATACAGGGACCAGGTTCGTCCCAGTAAAAAGTTTACCTTTGGACTTTGAATGTTTTCTGGAGAAAAGTGGTTGTTGACGAGTCATCTGCAGAGCAAGCTGCAGGCTGGATCTGAAGCAGGGCTGGCCAACAGTGTGTTACTGGAAAAGGCAGTCCCGGTGCAGGCATCGACTAAGGCGGGCAAGCTCCGAGCAGGTAAAGTCCAAAGTCCATGCCCTGGGAGGCCTTGGCATCAATGTGACACAGCTCGGTATCGGTTCCAATGAAGGTCTCCACATTCGGAATTAGAACCTTGTCTGGAAGTCAGATCTTCAGTGGGGCAAACTAGCAAGTTGAATCAAACCGGTGATTCGACATCAATGGCTTCATCTTGATGGCAGTCCAGGTCTCCCATTGGTTCTTTGGAAGAAATTTAGCAAAATATTTCAAAGACCTAGCTTTTGCAGAATTGGGAAGCAGGAGTACATTCGAATACCAGCCAAGGGTCCAGGATCTGGGGAGCACCACTTGATGTTAGGACTCACTCCAACAAAGGCCAGATGCAGGGTCCAGGGAATGATGAGTTGGTACTGGTCAGCTGTGCAGCAGCAGGGATTGGGCCGCCGGAATCGTGTTGTGTCCCTGTAGTTCAAACAGGAGGCCATCCAACTGAACATTAGAGTAACTTCTGGGGCTCTTGGTTCCAGGCAAGCAGGTCCAGTCTTCCTTCAGGATTCAGACAGCAGAGCAGTCCTGATCTTCACAGATCCAGGGGTTTACTAAGGAGGGTACTCGGGGTGCCACATTTATGCCCAGTACCAGCCTGAGGGTGGGAAACATATAGCCACTCCCTAGCAAATGAGGTAAAAGTTACCAGGGGTGACCATACCCACTAATGTAGCACTCCCTGTGTGTTTTACTGTAACGTATCCCACACTGCCCCTTTCCACCTCAATCCAACATGGCAAAACATTTCTTCCCCTACGCAGCGATCCCTGTGCCCACCTAGAGATGTGTGTCTATGGAAATGGGCAAACCCTCTCTTTCTGGGATACTGGGTTTGGAGCCAAGCTGACTAGGAAGACAAATGGAGGCTGGCCTTGGTGTGAGCTACATCTGCCACTGGCAGTGTAGGCACCCTTTGAAGTTCAGAAAGGGTCTCGGCACAGCCCCCAGGCCATCTTACTCAAGGAGAAAAACACCTCTCCAAACCCAAGCCTTTTGTCCACTGACTGGGTGCAATCCACATCTCACCGCAGGGGAACCATTCATTAGTCAGGTAACACTGAACACTGGCAGAAAGGCACATCACAGCTTAGGTAAGAAAATGACAACTTTCTAAAAGTGCCATTTTCAAAATAATAATATAAAATCTGACTTACCATTACATTGGATTTTAAATTGTTATTAAACATAGTCCTTGAATCATTTTTCTAGCTGCTCCCAGACTGAAATTAAGCATTAAAAGGTTTTATAATGTAACCAGTGAGATCCATTCTGCTACCGTGAAAAATGACCTTGGAGGTTTTTCACTGCCAGAACATGTAAAGAATTTAATATATGTAGGAAAGTAGGATCTGCTTTCATGGTTACCCCCACTTTTTGCAGCTGTCATACTGTTTCTCTGACTAGTCTGACTGGGATCCTGCTAATCAGGACTCCAGTCATTGTGCTTCCTTCCTAAATTGGCTGTGGTGAGTACCGTGGTACATTCCTAATTGGCTGCTGGTTTACCCTAGTAAGTCCCTAGTATATGGTGCTAAGATACCTAGGGCCTAGGTACACCAGGGATACCCCATGGGCTGCAGCATGTATTATGCCACCCATAAGGGACCCTCTAAACTCTGACTACAGCCCTGCCATTGCAGCCTGTGTGAATTGGTGCTTGCACCTCTCACAAAAGATATAAGTGTCCTTATATCTAACATCACTGCACTTAAAACCTCTAAGTCACCCCTCTAGTAGGCCTTACAGTACTGAAGGCAGGGTGCAAGGTTCTAAGTGTGAGTGTGCCCCTGCATGAGCAGGACACCCCTGCAACTAAAATTTAGCTCAGTGCCACTCCTCATAAGGGCGGTTCTAGTCGTGTAGTATGTTAATTAGCATAGCGGGTATTTAAACAACGCTCCATTTAGGTTTCAGAACTTCCCGATTGCGGAGCAGCGTCGGATGTTAAACTTTACGAGAAATCACTTGTCTTTAAGGTAAGCGAGGGGGAGCTGGTAGTTTAGATTCTCGGTAGTCGTTAGATACTGGTTGTCGCCACTATCGGTAATTTCTAATGGCATGCTCCCGACTTGTCTCCTTTTAGCTTATAGTGAGACATTAGGAACTCAGCCCCTAATCTCGAATTATATATGTATTTCCTTAGGCACCTTTTGGAATCGGGCTTAAGGAGGGACTGCAACAGACAATAAGAGACCACAAAAGAAGGCGTCATTTCTAATAATAAAACACGCCAAGGTATGCTAATTAACATACTACACGACTAGAACCGCCCTTATGAGGAGTGGCACTGAGCTAAATTTTAGTATACGCTATCTAGCAAGTAGCGTTTTAAGGTTTGTTTGTTTCCCTTTTTTTATATATATATTTTTATTCTATACAAGGAGCCTACTCACCTTATCAATTCGATGTGAGCTTCTGATGTTGTTTAGCATGGACTCTTTCCTTTATGAGCGGTGAAGTTACTGACGAATACGCACCCCGATTTATCAGGTGGGGTTACCATATTACTTCACCTATATGTTGAGTATCGTATAGATTATGCTCGAATAGGTCCAATATGGTTGTCATTTTTATTTAGATGACATATACGTACATCCGGAAGAGCCTTAAGTGAAAATTATACAGATATCTTTCCCTGCTTCTAAATATCCGTTTTTGAAGGTAGGCGGATATAGATTTTGTTTATTATAGACAATGTCAGAAACTCTACCAAAATATCATAAAGACTCTAGGTTTAAGAGGTCTGGTGACTATAACTGATGAATAATACCTCGACCTTGGTAATATAAGTAGGTTAATATAGCCTTTGCAATTATCAACACTATATAGATTTAGATATCCAGAGGTCTGGTAATAATAATCAATGAGTGAGACCTTGACCTTGGTAATTTCAGTATGATAATTAAAAGTTCTATTGTTTAAATTGCCTTTAGACTGTATGTCGTTAATGTTATAGATGGAATGAGTGGTGTGGCATATCGTTTCTTCGAGAACCCAACTGTAATTATAAATATTGTGCAATGTTATGACTTTTGATATATCTTTGGGGATATATGTTTTAGTATTGGGTTACATTAGGATTATGTGATTTGTAAATATGATGGTATAGGGATTAACCATGTACATATAATATTTGAAATATGTATTTTATTTTAGATATAGGCACACGTCTTCATGTGCTATTCTTCAAAAAGAGACAATTATTACGAAAAGTCCTGATGAAGGTGGTGCTATATTTGTGTGCACACCGAAACGCGTCGACGCTCCTGTGATATTAAATTCGAGGAACTATTGCGTCGGAAATTTCTGTATATAACATGACTGCGATATAGATTCAATCGAATTAATGTTTTATTGATGATTTTTTAATATGTCACTTGTTTTTGTCTCTTTCTTTTATTAGCATTGTTTTTATCAATTGTGGACATTGTTTGTTGTCCTTTTAAAGATTTGTATTGATGTTTGTTAATGATTTGTACTGAATAAATTCATGTGACTTTTCTATTTATTGTTTGGTTTATAATTACAGGTTGGGTTTCTGAAAGTATTCATTTATGAAAATATTTTACATAGTGTACGGTTGAATGTAACATATTGGCTGATAGTTGATTCCAAGGGAATATTTTTTTTTTTCATTTGTCATTATGCGATGACCATTTCAAACTGGCTGTAACGAACCCTGTCATGTTTGGTATCAACCATGTTGGAATCATACCCCCACACTGTAGATGGTGTGGGAGGTACGATTCCATGCACTGAAAATCTCCTTCGGGAGTCCCTCAGTGCCCCCGGTACCAGTCTTCCAGAACCGGACTGCAAGCTAGGGCTGCTGCCGACCTGAGACAAGATTCTGCCCTCCTGCTGCTGAGCCAAGCTCGAGCACGGGAAGACAGAACAATAGGTATCCTGTTACAGGGAAGTATGACCACCTCCCAGACAGGGTTTTGTGTATTGGGACAGGGTGGGGGTGCTTGCCAGCGGCACTCAGACTGCTTGAGGGGCACATTTGGTGCCCTCGTTGCATACTCCAGCTCAAACCAGTTCGGGGAGCCGTTTGCTCCTGCTCTGGTGAGAAACTGGACAAAGGACATTGAAGTATCCTCCCCACTGTCCAGACCCTCCTCTGGGAGGGACCCCTGAATCATCCCAACCCTTCCCTTAGGGTACTTAAGGGCTTACCTGAAGGTGGGTCCCTAGATTCGTTGTGGGTTCGATTTAGATCAAACTCCGCGTCCTCTTCAACTGTCTGGACATTCTGACCGAGTCGTGCAGACCGCGTCAGACTGACCGCATCGGACTTCGCCTGTGGAACTGAGACTGCAACCGGGAAGCCTCCGTCTGCTCCTGAGCTCTTTGTTCTGCAAGCCCTATGCACCATCAGTTTCCTTGCTCCATAAAGGTCCCTTCCAGGCCCTGTGGACATCCAAAGATACCCGAAGGAATCTCCCTTGGAGTGAAGGGGTCACTCCCCTGCACCCGCAGACACCGCAACACAGCTGACCGATTGCTGATCCTGGTCTCCAACCGGGTTGGGAATACAGGTGACGGTCATACAACGTCCCCGAGGCCTGCACTGTCTTCAGACCGAGTCTGGGGCCAGGATCCCTCGTCGACACTGCCGGAATGAGTCCTTGTTTACCGTGTCGGCTGGCCATTGCTAAGGCTGGGCGACTCTTGTCTCCAGAGATCTTCGGCCCTGTTGAGGGTGTTCTTTGATTCCAGTGGGCTCTCCTGTTGCTTGGGGCCTACTCTGACTTGCTTGAACGTGGTGAGTCTCTTGGACCTTGCTGGTCCCGACACTGTACCTTTTCGTCTTCATCCATTTGTTGCCGTTACCAAGGCCTGTTGGTGCTCTGCAGGACACTGACCCCTTGGATATTGACATCTGATGTGGGACAGCTCGTACACCATTCCTGGTCGTCCTCAGCACCACCTGGTCAACGTAGCTGCAAAGACAAGGGCACCGTCAACTCTCCTGCAACAGCCCACATTGGGGGGCACTCGACTCCCGTGCCCCTGGTCACACCTGAGTGACCTAGACTCTGTCCCCTCTACTTGCAGGTACTACTCTTCTAGAATCCACCCTTGGGTTCCATCAGACTCTTCCAGCTTCTTCGCCAGCAGCATCTTGCTTGAAGTCTTCATTGGAGTCTACGGCGGTTCCCGACATAACTTCGTACCTATGCACCCGGCTTCCCTGGGACAGGTAACCTGTTCTCCTGGGTATCCATGGGTGGGGGGACTCTTGAACCGTCCATCTTCCACGGGGTGTCTTACAAGTCCTCTGGGAAGGGTCCTTTTTCATAAGAATTGCAACCACGACTTCCCCATTGGCTCACCTTGAGTACGCGGTTGTGTATACACTTAGCACACAGCCTTCGTGGGGTTCCTGGGTCCTTACCTCGGGTGGTTCCTTGGTCCCCCAGCACTTCTAAGTCTTCGGAGTCCACCCCCGACTTCAGTATTTAATCGCATTCCACTATCTTTGTATATGGTTTGGTCTCCCCCTGGAGCCCACTGTGTTTTTGTGCTACTTGCCTGTCGTATAATCAAAGTATTGTGTGTATTGTAATTAAATCTCCAGGTAGAAGATATTGCATTGGGCTAGTGAGTGTCTGTAATAAATAACTATTTTTATAACTATACTGTGTGGTTCTTTTCACTTAATCTGCACTATAAGATTAGATACTGTTGAAACAAGCTGCTTTACACTCCTCCTGGACTAAGCTGAAGGCTGCACTCCACAGCTACCACTTAGAGAGCTTTCTAAGGTTGTCTAAACCACTAGAAACACCATAAGGGTTGTCTGGATTGGTGCAGGGTGCTACACTTGAATAAGTGTGAACCATATACCAAGCCAGCCTCCTACATTGGTGTGCAGCAGTTGGGATTCAAGCTTGCACTGTATTACCAGCTAATCTAAGTGTAGATTAATCGAAAAACCATCACTAATGTTAGGCACATGTAAAACCTTTTATAGACAAGTAAGTTCTACTGAACTTACAGATTGGCTGTTAAGGGCCTAGCACACCCTTTCTCCAATCTTAGTAAGTTCAGTTCCCACTAGGTTAGGTAGGTGCAACACCACACTACAACTAGTATGTCTTTAGTTGAAGAATCCAGTGGATCCCTGCCCTCTAGAAACAGTGGCCTCACGTTCCAGGAACTGAGGGCCCTGTGTTCCTCTAGAAAACTTAAAACAGGGAAAAGACTTAGCACCCAGCGCCTCTCAGAGGTGCTGCTGCAAGATGACCTCCAGAAGGATGGTAGGTCAGATGAGCAGGACAAGGTGGGTGGGCAGGAGCCAGAAGAGGAGTCAGGAGGGGCACCCCTTCTTGACCCCAATGGTGTCTCTGACCAGGAGGAGTCCAATGACTCCACCCTGTTGAACTCTGATCCCCCTGGGAATAGTGCAGATGGCTCAGAGGGTGACCCTAGAAATAGGTCCCCCTTTAGTCCACCTGGGAGGGTACAGGATAGGCAAAGGAGGACTAGGTATTCCTAGTCCATTGCCTCTGAAACATCTGTAGGATCACCCATTCTAACAAGAGGGGGGACTCCATAGATAGGGAATAACAAAGGATCTGACTTGAGAGAGTGAGACTCAGGCTCAGGCAGCATTAGTTGGCCCTTGAAAAAGAGGCCTTAGAAGTACAGAAGGCTAGGAAAGCTTTGGGACTAGAGTCCAATGGAGGCAGCCCAAGTGTCCCTAGAATCAGGGAACCTTCCTTCGACACTAGTAACCTGAGCAGGATAGTATCTCCTTATCAGGAGGGGGATGACATCCACAAATGGATCACTGCTTTGCAGAGGGCCTGTAAAGTACAGAAGGTCCCTCAAGGGCAGTAGGCAGCTATCCTGTGGCTCTCCTTTGCTAACAAATGAAGAATTGAGCTCCTCTCTGTTAGAGAAGAGGATGCTGACAACTACACTGTCTCGAAGAATGTCCTCATAGATGAGTTTGGCTTAACCACTGAACAATACAGGATTAAGTTTAGAGACACCCAGAAGGCACCCACTCAAGACTAGGTTAATTTTGTAGATAGTGCTATTAAGGCTCTGGAAGGCTGGCTTCATGGAAGCAAGGTGCAAGACTATGAGGGACTGTACAATTTGTTGATGAGGGAGCACATCCTTAATAACTGTCAGAACCAACTTTTGCACCAGTACCTGGAGGACTCTGATCTGACCTCTCCCCAAGAATTGTGAAAGAAGGCAGACAAATGGGTTCGCACCAGGGTGAAGCAGAAAAACATAGGTCGTGGAGGTGACCAGAGGAAGCAGGATTCTTCTAAATCTCAAGATAAGGGTGGGGACAAAAACAAAGACAAGAAAGAGAAAGAGTCTTCACAAGGCCCCCAAAAACCTGCATCTGAGGGTTGGTCCCAAAACTCCAAAAAGGGCAAGAAAAAACCTTGGTGCTACTTTTGTAAGGTGAAGACCCACTGGACAAAAGATCCTGATTGTCCTAAAGCCAAGGAAGCTGCTACCACTGCCCCTAAGGCAACTGCACCCCTAGCTCCTGTAGAATGTGTACTGCTGCCCCCAAAGGATTAGGAGGGTTAAGCTTGGGTTCTGAGGTGAGTTCTGGCCTAGTCAGAACTCCTACCCAGGCTGTCCTTGTCTGTGATGGTGGCATAGATATTGTCACCTTGCAAGCAAGTCCCACTAACTTGGGCAAGTACAGGCAGCAGCCTTTGATTAATGGACAGGAAACAATGGCCTACAGGGACACAGGGGCCAGTGTTGCAATAGTGACAGAGAAACTTGTGTCACCTGAACAGATCATACTTGGTCAGCAGTACCAAGTCACCAACGCTAGCAATGTCAGGACTGATCATCCCTTGGCAGTTGTGAATCTCAGCTGGGGAGGGGTAACTGGCCCTAAAAGAGTTGTGGTATCTCCAGTCCTATCTGTAGGTTGTGGGTTGGGCAATGATCTAGAGACTTCAGCCTGGTCTGAAGTGGAGTTCAGGACTCATGCAGAGATGCTGGGCATCTCTGCCAGTGTACTTGCCGTCACCAGGGCTCAGGCCAAACAGCTTAGCACTAAGGGAGCAGTGGGTCCTGGAACAATGGACCAGTTGGCTCCCAAGAGAAGGAGCAGGAAGGGTAATGATTTATCGTTTCTCCAAACTTCCAGTGAGAGTCAATCTGCTGAGGGAGATGACTCCGGTCACTGTGAAGGAACTACCCCGGAGGAACTTCGGCCTGACCAGGCAGAGTTCTTGGGGGCAGGGTGCCCTTCCAAAGAAGACCTGAGTTTGGAACAGAAATCCTGCCCCTCTCTCGAACAACTCAGACAACAAGCTGCTGCTGAGGAAACAGGGGTTGTCAGTGGATCCCATAGGTTCTACTAGGAAGAAGGGCTCCTATACTCTGAAAGTAGAGACCCCAAGCCTGGTACTTCCAGGAGGCTGGTCATACCTTAGACGTTCAGGGGTTTCCTTCTATCCCTAGCACATGCCATTCCCCTTGCAGGTCACCTTGGGCAAAGCAAGACTTGGGACAGGATTGTTCCTTACTTTCACTGGCCCCATATTTCTGAAGACACCAAGTAGTTTTGTCACTCCTGTGTCATCTGCCAAGCCAGTGGTAAGTCAGGTGGCACTACAAAGGCCCTCTTAATTCCACCTCTAGTGGTTTGGGTTCCCTTTGATAGGGTAGGGATAGACATTGTTGGTCCCTACCCTCCAACAGGGTCCCTTTTACCCTCCAACAGCATCTGGACATAGTTACATGCTAGTGGTGGTGGACCGTGCCACTAGATATCCTGAAACCATGTCCCTTAGGACCACCACAGCTGTGGTGGCTAGGGCCCTCCTGGAAATCTTTTACAGGGTGGGCTTCCCTCCTGAATTAGGGGATAACAGCCAGGTAGCCGATAACTCTATTTTTAGCTGGATGACGAAGGCGGTTGACTCCTTGATACCGCTCAAACAATGTAAAAATGCCCGTACATCCGCTTCGGCGAAGTGGTTTTCGGAAGAGTTGGCACTAATGAAAACCAGATGTAAGCATCTTGAGCGCCAGTGGAGGAAGAACTATCAGGATGTAAATAAACAGAAATATCTTGATGCCTTGAAGCTCTACCATCGCCATATTAAGAGAGTGCGGAGGGAATATTATACAGGGCAAATCGAGTTAGCCAAACATTCTTCTAAGACCATCTTTCAGGTAGTGAAACAACTGTCCTCTCTAGAACGAGTGACTGTTGCACTCCCTGCCTCTACGGAGTATTGTGATAAGGTCGCCAATTATTTTATTGATAAGATCGACAGGATATCTGCCTCCTTCCCAGATAGTAGTAGGAGCTATGCTCCTGTGTTTAATACGGAGGCACCTTTGACCGAGGATAAGTTTATCCTCTGTCCTCTGGTGGAAAACGAGGTTTTGGGGTTGATGGAGGCTGTGAAATCGGGATCACCTTTGGACCCGATCCCCCTAAATTTCTCCAATTAGGGAAAAATATAATTGCCCCTGTTCTTACCTCACTTATGAACCTGTCCTTCAGTACTGGTCTGGTTCCTAGCAGATGGAAACACGCTATGGTGGTCCCTCTGCTGAAGAAACCATCACTGGACCCCGCTATCCCTGAAAATGTAAGACCCATATCTCTTCTTCCTTATGTGGCAAAAATTGCAGAGAAACATCTGAATAGCCAACTGTCGAGGTTTTTAGAAGAGAGGCAGGTTCTTCATGACACCCAGGCCGGTTTTAGGCCAATGCATGGCACAGAGTCTGCTCTTCTTCTAGCAGCTGAAGTGCTGAGGACTGCAGCTGATGAAGGTAGAACAACTGCTCTGGTTTTGCTGGACTTGAGTGCCGCGTTCGACACGGTGTCCCACGGCCTCCTGCTGGAGAGGCTAGGAGAGGTCGGGGTCGGAGGTGTCACGTGGATGTGGCTGAAGAACTTTTTGGAGAACAGAACCTTTCAGGTGCTGCAACATCCATTCAAGTCCAGAGTTTGTCCTTTAAACCAGGGGGTACCGCAGGGATCTGCGCTAAGCCCCACCCTATTCAATATATATATGCGCCCGCTGGCAGATATTGTGATGAGACATGGAATCAAGTTGGTATCCTATGCTGACGACACTCAGCTAGCTGTGACCCTAGAACAACAAGAATCAGGAAGGGCTGCTGATTTCAAAACATGTCTGAGGGAGCTTATGGACTGGATGAGACTGAGTTGCCTCCAGCTGAATGCAGGGAAGACAGAGGTGTTGGTTGTGGGAAAACAGCCCTCTTTCTGGTCACAGCATTGGTGGCCTGAGGAACTGGGACCTTGCCCGGTGCCGAAAGCTAAGGTGAAAAATTTGGGGGTGTGGTTCGACGAAGCACTTTCCTTTACTCAGCAAATTTCTGCTGTGGCCGGAACCTGCTTTGGCATCCTGAAAATGCTGCGGAAGATTCTGGACCTTCTCCCCCTGGATGCTAAAAGAACTATTGTACAGGCTTTGGTCACGTCTCGTCTTGACTACTGCAATGTTCTGTATCTAGGGGTGACTGCTAAAAATCTGAACATCTTGCAGAAGGTCCAAAATGCCGCAGCTAGGCTTATCCTGAATATTCCCAGGAGGGCCCCGGTAGGAGAAGCTTTAAAAAAAACTACACTGGCTCCCAATACAGGCTAGAGTTACATTTAAGGCTCTCTGTATCAGCCATAGGATCCTTAGGAAAAAAGGGCCGCGCTTTCTGACCCCCCTTCTGACGGTTTACCAACCTTCTCGGAATTTGAGATCTCTTGGCAGTATGAGAATGACTGTGCCTAAGGTGCGGTGGGCCAGGGTGGGTGGAAGATCTTTTGGTTTCCTGGCAGCTAAGGCCTGGAATAAGCTTCCTGTGGACTTGAGGATATCTGAGTCAGAACCTTGGTTCCGTAAGAAATTGAAAACCTGGCTCTTCCGTGATTCAGGGGGCGGTCGTCAATAACTCTGCTGCCTTCCTTGCTTAGAGGTTATGTAGGTAGTCGATTAGTGTGGCATGGGTTTGGGGCTCTCAGTTGTCCTAGCGCGGGGACACTCCGTTGGGAGTAACCATTGCGCTTTACAAACTTCTTAATAATAATAATAATAATAATAATAATAATAATAATAACTGACAGATGTACCAACTTCATGTCAAGTTACATCACTGCAATGTGGAAAGAGTGTGGAGTAAACTATAAGTTTACCAGCACCTTACCATCTACAATGCAATGGCCTTGTTGAAAGGTCAACAAGACCCTCAAGGGTATGATCATGGGACTCCCAGAAAAGCTCAGGCGAAAATGGGATGTCCTGTTACCCTGCATTCTTTTTGCCTACAGAGAGGTCCCACAAATAGGGTTAGTTACAGCCCATTTGAACTTTTGTTTGGGCATCCAGTTAGAGGTCCCTTGTGTCTAGTTGAGGAAGGATGGGAGCAAACTCTCAAACCTTCTAAACAATATATTGTGGACTATGTCCTTTGCCTGCGTTCACGTATGGCAGAGTA
The DNA here is from genome assembly GCA_963921515.1 of Calotriton arnoldi. Lineage (NCBI taxonomy): Eukaryota > Metazoa > Chordata > Amphibia > Caudata > Salamandridae > Calotriton > Calotriton arnoldi. The sequence goes on from CAWUFW010019667.1 coordinate 168,252, forward strand.
CATGAAGAAGGCAAGTAAAAACCTAGAGGCCAGCCAGGAGCTTCAGAAGGCCTGGCATGACCAAAAGGCTGTGCTGACTGTTTACCAGCCAGGGCAGAAAGTGTGGGTATTGGAGCCTTTGGCCCCTGCAGTTCTACAAGACAAGTGGAGTGGCCCCCACACTAACCTTGAAAAGAAAGGTGAGGTCACCTACTTGGTGGACATGGGCACTCCCAGAAGTCCCCACAGGGTACTTCATGTGAACTACCTAAAACCCTTTGTGGATAGGGCTGACATTAGCTTGCTCATGGCAACTGATGAGGGACAGGAAGAAGAGATTGACCCCCTCCCTGATTTCCTCTCTCGGAACCCTGTTGATTGGTCAGTTGAAGGAGTAGCCTTGGCAGGCAGCCTCACTACCCAGCAGCAAGCTGATTGCAGGAAAGTTCTCAATCAGTTCAAAGGCATGTTTTCTCTGACACACAATCAAACCACCTGGTGTACCCATGAAGTGGACACAGTTGACAGTCTGCCTGTGAAGAATAACATTTACAGACAGCCTGACCATGTCAGAGATTGTATCAGGACTGAGGTCAAGAAAAAGTTAGAATAGGGGGTCATTGAGCCTTCAGATAGCCCTTGGGCTAGTCCAGTATTCTTGGTACCCAAACCTCACACCAAAGATGGCAAGAAAGAGATGAGGTTTTGTGTAGACTACAGAGGCCTCAATGCAGTCACTAGGACTGATGGCCATCCTATTCCTAGGGCCGATGAACTCATACACACTTTGGCGTTCGCCAAGTTCTTCAGTACATTTGACCTGACTGCTGGCTATTGGCAAATCAGACTCTCTGAGGATGCCAAGCCAAAAACAGCATTCTCAACCCCCAGTGGGCATTATCAGTTTACTGTGATGCCCTTTGGCTTGAAGACTGCACCTGCCACATTTCAGAACTTGGTGAACAAAGTTCTCACAGGTCTGGAAGCCTATAGTACAGCATATCTTGATGATATTGCTGTCTTTAGCTCCACCTGGGAGGACCACCTGGTCCACCTCAGGAGTGTTCTGGAGGTCTTGTAACTGGCAGGCCTCACTACCAAGGCCACCAAGTGCCATATTGGGCAGGGCAAGGGTGTGTACTTGGGTCACTGGTAGGTGGAGGCCAAGTTCAACCATTGTAGAGCAAAATCCAGATCATCATGGCCTGGTTGCTGCCACTACCCAGACTCAGGTCAGAGCTTTCTTGGGCCTGACTGGGTACTACAGAAGATTTGTTAAGGGATATGAGTCCATTGTGACTCCTCTTAGCGATCTTACATCCAAGAGAATGCCAAAGAAAGTTCTGTGGACAGCAAGCTGTCAAAAAGCATTCGATGACCTGAAGCAGGCCATGTGCACTGCTCCCATTCTACAAAGTCCTGATTGCTCCAAATCCTTCATTGTCCAGACAGATGCTTCTGAGATAGGGGTAGGAGCTGTGTTATCAAAACTTAATGCGGAGGTCCAGGACCAACCAGTAGCTTTTATAAGCAAAAGGTTGACCCCCAGGGAGAAACGTTGGTCATTATAGAGAGGGAGGCCTTTGCTGTGGTCTGGGCCCTGAAGAAGTTGAGGCCATACCTGTTTGGCACTCACTTCATTGTTCACACAGACCATAAGCCCCTCCTGTGGCTTAAACAGATGAAGGGTGAAAACCCCAATATTTTTGAAGTGGTCCGTTTCCCTACAGGGGATAGACTATACAGTGGAACATAAACCTGGGAGTAACCATGCCAACGCAGATGGACTCTCCAGATATTTCTACTTAGAAAATGAAGGCTCGACTGGGCAAGGTTAGTCTCAACTCCTTACGTATGGGGCGAGGTTGTGTAGGAAAGTAGGATCTGCTTTCATGGTTACCCCCACTTTTTGCTGGTGTCATACTGTTTCGCTGACTAGTCTGACTGGGATCCTGCTAATCAGGACCCCAGTCACTGTGCTTCCTCCCTAAATTGGCTATGGTGAGTACCTTGGTACATTCCTAATTGGATGCTGTGTACCCTAGTATATTGTACTAAGGTACCTAGGGCCTAGGTACACCAGGGATCCCACATGGGCTTCAGCATGTATTATGCCACCCATATGGGACCCTCCAAACTCTGACTACAGGCCTGCCATTGCAGCCTGTGTGAATTGGTGCTTGCACCTCTCAAGAAATATATGTTTCCTTATATCTAACATCACTGCACTTAAAACCTCTAAGTCACCCCTCTAGTAGGCCTTACAGTCCTAAAGGCAGGGTACATGGTTCTACATGTGACAGTGCCCCTGCATGAGCAGGACATCCCTGCAACCTTCGGAGTCCATTCTCCTGGGCTGCCAGTGAATAAGCCATTACAATATATAGAGTGGCCATGTGTCATTATGCGATGACCATCTCAAACTGGCTGTAACGAACCCTGTCATGTTTGGTATCAAACATGTTGGAATCATACCCCCACACCGTAGATGGTGTGGGAGGTATGATTCCATGCACTGTAAATCTCCTTCAGGAGGCCCTCAGTGCCCCCGGTACCAGTCTTCCAGAACCGGACTGCAAGCTAGGGCTGCTGCCGACCTGAGACATGATTCTGCCCTCCTGCTGCTGAGCCAAACTCGAGCACGGGAAGACAGAACAATAGGTATCCTGTTACAGGGAGATATGACCACCTCCCAGACAGGGTTTTGTGTATTGGGACAGGGTGGGGGTGCTTGCCAGCGCCACTCAGACTGCTTGAGGGGCACATTTGGTGCCCTCCTTGTATACTTCAGCTCAAACCAGCTCGGAGAGCCGTTAGCTCCTGCTCTGGCGAGAAACTGGACAAAGGACATTGAAGTATCCTCCCCACTGTACAGACCCTCCTCTGGGAGGGACCCCTGAATCATCCCAACCCTTCCCTTAGGGCACTTAAGGGCTTACCTGAGGGTGGGTCCCTAGATTCGTTGTGGGATTCGATTTAGATCAAACTCCGCGTCCTCTTCAACTGTCTGGACATTCTGACCGAGTCGTGAAGACCGCGTCGGACTGACCGCATCGGACTTCGCCTGTGGAACCAAGACTGCAACCGGGAAGCCTCCGTCTGCTCCTGAGCTCTTTGTTCTGCAAGCCTGATGCACCATCAGTATCCTTGCTCCATAAAGGTCCCTTCCAGGCCCTGTGGACATCCAAAGACACCCAAAGGAATCTCCCTTGGAGTGAAGGAGTCACTCCCCTGCACCCGCAGACACCGCAACACAGCTGACCGATTGCTGAGCCTGGTCTCCAACCGGGTTGGTAACACAGGTGACGGTCCTACAACTTCCACGAGGCCTGCACTGTCTTCCGACCGAGTCTGAGGCCAGGATCCCTCGTCGACACTGCCGGAATGAGTCCTTGTTTACCGTGTCGGCTGGCCATTGCTAAGGCTGGGCGACTCTTGTCTCCAGAGATCTTCGGCCCTGTCGAGGGTGTTCTTTGATTCCAATGGGCTCCCCTGTTGCTTGGGGTCTACTCTGACTTGCTTGAACGTGGTGAGTCTCTTGGACCTTGCTGGTCCCGACACTGTACCTTTCGTCTTCGTACATGTGTTGCCATTGCCAAGGCCTGGTGGTGCCCTGCCGGACACCGACCCCCTGGATATCGACATCTGATGTGGGACAGCTCGTACACCGTTCCTGGTCATCCTCAGCATCACCTGGTCAACATAGCTGCAAAGACAAGGGCACCGTCAACTCTCCTGCAACAGCCGACATTGGGGGACACTCGACTCCCGTGCCCCTGGTCATACCTGAGTGACCTAGACTCTGTCCCTTCTGCTTGCAGGTACTACTCTTCTAGAATCCACCCTTGGGTTCCACCGGACTCTTCCAGCTTCTTCGCCAGCAGCATCTTGCTTGTAGTCTTCAATGGAGCCTACGGTGGTTCCCGACGTCACTTCGTACCTATGCACCCGGCTTCCCTGGGACAGGTAACCTGTTCTCCTGGGTATCCATGGGTGGGGGGACTCTCGAACCCTCCATCTTCCACGGGGTGTCTTCCAAGTCCTCTGGGAAGGGTCCTTTTTCATAAGAATTGCAACCACGACTTCCCCATTGACTCACCTTGAATACGCGGTCGTGTATCCACTTAGCACACAGCCTTTGTGGGGTTCCTGGGTCCTTACCTCGGGTGGTTCCTTAGTCCCCCAGCACTTCTAAGTCTTCGGGGTCCACCCCCGACTTCAGTCGTTAATCGCATTCCACTATCTTTGCATATGGTTTGGTCTACCCCTGGAGCCCACTGTGTTTTCGTGCTACTTGCCTGTCATATATTCAAAGTATTGTGTGTATTGTAATTACATTTCCAGGTAGAAGATATTGCATTGGGCTAGTGAGTGTCTGTGATAAATAACTATTTTTATAACTATACTGTGTGGTTCTTTTTCACTTAATATGCACTATAAGATTAGATACTGGTGAAACAAGCTGCTTTACACTCCTCCTGGACTAAGATGAAGGATGCACTCCACAGCTACCACTTAGAGAGCTTTCTAAGGTTGTCTAAACCACTAGACACACCATAAGGGTTGTCTTGATTGGTGCAGGGTGCTACACTTGAATAAGTGTGCACCATATACAAAGCCAGCCTCCTACATTGGTGTGCAGCGGTTGGGATTCAAGCTTGCACTGTATTACCAGCTAATCTAAGTGTAGATTAATCAAAAAACCATCACTAATGTTAGGCACATGTAAAACTTTTTATAGACAAGTAAGTTCTACTGAACTTACAGATTGGTTGTTAAGGGCCTAGCACACCCTTTCTCCAATCTTAGGAAGTTTAGTTCCCACTAGGTTAGGTAGGTGCAACACCACACTACACCTAGTATGTCTTTAGTTGAATAATCCAGTGGATCTCTGCCTTCTAGATACAGTGGCCTCACGTTCCAGGAACTGAGGGCCCTGTGTTCCTCTAGAAAACTTAAGACAGGGAAAAGCCTTAGCACCCAGCGCCTCTCAGAGGTGCTGCTTCAAGATGACCTCCAGAAGGATGGTAGGTCAGATGAGCAGGACAAGGTGGGTGGGCAGGAGCCAGAAGTGGAGTCAGGAGGGGCACCCCTCTTGACCCCAATGGTGTCTCTGACCTGGAGGAGTCCAATGACCACCCTGTTGAACTCTGATCCCCCTGTGAATAGTGTCGATGGCTCAGAGGGTGCCCCTAGAAATAAGTCCCCCTTTAGTCCACCTGGGAGTGTACAGGATAGGCAAAGGAGGACTAGGTATTCCTAGTCCATTGCCTCTGAAACATCTGTAGGATCACCCATTCTAACAAGAGGGGTGACTCCATAGATAGGGAATAACAAAGGATCTGACTTGAGAGAGTGAGACTCAGGCAGCATTAGTTGGCCCTTGAAAAAGAGGCCTTAGAAGTACAGAAGGCTAGGAAAGCTTTGGGACTAGAGTCCCATGGAGGCAGCCCCAGTGTCCCTAGAATCAGAGAACCTTCCTTCGACACTAGGAACCTGAGCAGGATAGTATCTCCTTACCAGGAGGGGGATGACATCCACAAATGGATCACTGCTTTGCAGAGGGCCTGTAAAGTACAGAAGGTCCCTCAAGGGCAGTAGGCAGCTATCCTGTGGCTCTCCTTTGCTAACAAATAAAGAAATAAGCTCCTATCTGTTAGAGAAGAGGATGCTGACAACTACACTGTCTCGAAGAATGTCCTCATAGATGAGTTTGGCTTAACCACTGAACAATACAGGATTACGTTTAGAGACACCCAGAAGGCACCCACTCAAGACTAGGTTGATTTTGTAGATAGTGCTATTAAGGCTCTGGAAGGCTGGCTTCATGGAAGCAAAGTGCAGGACTATGAGGGACTGTACAATTTGTTGATGAGGGAGCACATCCTTAATAACTGTCAGAACCAACTTTTGCACCAGTACCTGGAGGACTCTGATCTGATCTCTCCCCAAGAATTGTGAAAGAAGGTAGACAAATGGGTTCGCACCAGGGTGAAGCCGAAAAACATAGGTCGTGGAGGTGACCAGAGGAAGCAGGATTCTTCTAAATATCAAGATAAGGGTGGGGACAAAAACAAAGACAAGAAAGAGAAAGAGTCTTCACAAGGCCAACAAAAACCTGCATCTGAGGGTGGGTCCCAAAACTCCAAAAAGGGCAAGAAAAAACCTTGGTGCTACTTTTGTAAGGTGAAGACCCACTGGACAAAAGATGCTGATTGTCCTAAAGCCAAGGACGCTACTACCACTGCCTCTAAGGCAACTGCACCCCCTAGCTCCTGTAGAAGTTGTACTACTGCCCCCAAAGGATTAGTAGGGTTAAGCTTGGGTTCTGAGGTGAGTTCTGGCCTAGTCAGAACTCCTACCCAGGATGTCCTTGTCTGTGATGGTGGCATAGATATTGTCACCTTGCTAGCAAGTACCACTAACTTGGGCAAGTACAGGCAGCAGCCTTTGATTAATGGACAGGAAACAATGGCCTACAGGGACACAGGGGCCAGTGTTGCAATAGTGACAGAGAAACTTGTGTCACCTGAACAGATCATACTTGGTCAGCAGTACCAAATCATCAACGCTAGCAATGTCAGGACTGATCATCCCTTGGCAGTTGTGAATCTCAGCTGGGGAGGGGTAACTGGCCCTCAAAGAGTTGTGGTATCTCCAGACCTACCTGTAGGTTGTCTGTTGGGCAATGATCTAGAGACTTCAGCCTGGCCTGAAGTGGAGTTCAGGACTCATGCAGAGATGATGGGCATCTCTGCCAGTGTACTTGCTGTCACCAGGGCTCAGGCCAAACAGCTTAGCACTAAGGGAGCACTGGGTCCTGGAACAATGGACCATTTGGCTCCCAAGAGAAGGAGCAGGAAGGGTAATGATTTATCCTTTCCCCAAACTTCCAGTGAGAGTCAGTATCCTGAGGGAGATGACTTCAGTCCCTGTGAAGGAACTACTCTAGAGGAACTTGGGCCTGACCAGGCAGAGTTCTTGCGGGCAGGGGGCCCTTCCAGAGAAGACCTGAGTTTGGAACAGAAATCCTGCCCATCTCTCTAACAACTCAGACAACAAGCTGCTGCTGAGGAAACAGGGGCTGTCGGTGGATCCCATAGGTTCTACTAGGAAGAAGGGCTCCTATACTCTGAAAGTAGAGGCCCCAAGCCTGGTGCTTCCAGGAGGCTGGTCATACCTCAGAAGTTCAGGGGTTTCCTTCTGTCCATAGCACATGACATTCCCCTTGCAGGTCACCTTGGGCAAAGCAAGACTTGGGACAGGATTGTCCCTTACTTTCACTGGCCCCATATGTCTGAAGACACCAAGGAGTTTTGTCACTCCTGTGTCATATGCCAAGCCAGTGGTAAGTCAGGTGGCACTACAAAGGCCCCCTTAATTCCACCTCTAGTGGTTGGGGTTCCCTTTGCGAGGGTAAGGATAGACATTGTTGGTCCCTTGTACACTCCAACAGCATCTGGACATAGTTACATGCTAGTGGTGGTGGACCGTGTCACTAGATATCCTGAAACCATGCCCCTTAGGACCACCACAGCTGTGGTGGCTAGGGCCTTCCCGGGAATCTTTGACAGAAGGCCTCCCTAAGGAGGTCTTAACTGACAGATGTACCAACTTCATGTCAAGTTACATCACTGCAATGTGGAAAGAGTGTGGAGTAAACTATAAGTTTACCAACACTTTACCATCTACAATGCAATGGGCTTGTTGAAAGGTCAACAATACCCTCAAGGGTATGATCATGGGACTCCCAGAAAAGCTCAGATGAAAATGGGATGTCTTGTTACCCTGCCTTCTTTTTGCCTACAGAGAGGTCCCACAAATTGGGTTAGTTACAGCCCATTTGAACTTTTGTTTGGGCAACCAGTTGGGGGTCCCTTATGTCTAGTTGAGGAAGGATGGGATCAAACTCTCAAACCTCCTAAACAATATATTGTGGACTATGTCCTTTGCCTGTGTTCACGTATGGCAGAGTACATGAAGAAAAGGCAAGTAAAAACCTAGAGGCCAGCCAGGAGCTTCAGAAGGCCTGGCATGACCAAAAGGCTGTGCCAGCCAGGGCAGAAAGTGTGGGTGTTGGAGCCTTTGGCCCCTGCATTTCTCCAAGGCAAGTGGAGTGGCCCCCACACTATCCTTGAAGGTCACCTACTTGGTGGACATAGGCACTCCCAGAAGTCCCCACAGGGTACTTCATGTGAACTGCCTAAAACCCTTTGTGGATAGGGCTGACATTAGCTTGCTCAGGGCAACTGATGAGGGACAGGAAGAGGAGATTGACCCCCTCCCTGATTTCCTCTCTCGGAACCCTGTTGATGGGTCAGTTGAAGGAGACGCCTTGGCAGGCAGCCTCACTACCCAGCAGCAAGCTGATTGCAGGAAAGTTCTCAATCAGTTCAAAGGCATGTTTTCTCTGACACCCAATCAAACCACCTGGTGTACCCATGAAGTGGACACAGTTGACAGTCTGCCTGTGAATAATAACATTTACAGACAGCCTGACCATGTAAGGGATTGTATCAGGACTGAGGTCCAGAAAAAGTTGGTATTGGGGTCATTGAGCCTTCAGATAGCCCTTGGGCTAGTCCAGTATTCCTGGTACCCAAACCTCACATCAAATATGGCAAGAAAGAGATGAGGTTTTGTTTAGACTACAGAGGCCTCAATGCAGTCACTAGGACTGATGGCCATCCTATTCCTAGGGCAGATGAACTCATACACACTTTGGCCTCCGCCAAGTTCTTCAGTACATTTGACCTGACTGCTAGCTATTGGCAAATCAGACTCTCTGAGGATGCCAAGCCAAAACAGCATTCTCAACCCCCAGTGGGCATTATCAGTTTACTGTGATGTCATTTGGCTTGAAGACTGCGCCTGCCACATTTCAGAGCTTGGTGAACAAAGTTCTCACAGGTCTGGAAGCCGATAGTACAACATATCTTGATGATATTGCTGTCTTTAGCTCCACCTGGGAGGACCACCTGGTCCACCTCAGGAGTGTTCTGGAGGTCTTGCAAATAGCAGGCCTCACTACCAAGGCCACCAAGTGCCACATTGGGCAGGGCAAGGGTGTGTACTTGGGCCACTGGTAGGTGGAGGCCAAGTTCAACCATTGTAGAGCAAAATCCAGACCATCATGGCCTGGTTGCTCCCACTACCCAGACTCAGGTCAGAGCTTTCTTGGGCCTGACTGGGTACTACAGTAGATTTGTTAATGGATATGAGTCCATTGTGACTCCTCTTAGTGATCTTACATCCAAGAGAATGCCAAAGAAAGTTCTGTGGACAGCAAGCTGTCAAAAAGCATTCGATGACCTGAAGCAGGCCATGTGCACTGCTCCTATTCTGCAGAGTCCTGATTGCGCCAATACCTTCATTGTCCAGACAGATGCTTCTGAGATAGGGTTAGGAGCTGTGTTATCACAACTTAATGCGGAGGTCCAGGACCAACCAGTAGCTTTTATAAGCAGAAGGTTGACCCCCAGGGAGAAACGTTGGTCAGTTATAGAGAGGGAGGCCTTTGCTGTGGTCTGGGCCCTGAAGAAGTTGAGGCCATACCTTTTTGGCACTCACTTTATTGTTCACACAGACCATAAGCCCCTCCTGTGGCTTAAAC